>SJYQ01001833.1:647543-695758 GCA_006410935.1 Redunca redunca | reverse complement strand
TGACACAAGAAAAGTAATGTTCAATATTTTTCAGAGAAAAACCCTATTATACTTTATAATGTTATATTTTTTATACTTCCAATAAAAAGATAAAAATAAAAGTAAATAAGTAGGCCAATTCTTGATTTTAGTTTATAGTGCAGAGGGAACAGTTACATTTAATGAAACTGAACTTGATATAATCCTAGGACGAGAAACTGATGACTATGTCATGATATCATTGGGTAATATGAATTAAAATAAATCAAATAGAGATATAGGATGACCATTTTTTTCTCTCAACATTACCCAAGAGGAACTGGTAGAATTTTGGAGTCAAAGAGCTCTACAGATAATCCTTAAGAATTATTTGGCCAGAATATATCAGTTAGGAAAACAGCCGGGTCGAGTAACAGAATATTCAACTCACAATACTTCACTTACAATAAAAGTCTGGAGGTAAAATGCTGTAAGCATTACTTTAGTTCTCATGGCTCTTTTTTCTGTTTCACTAGACTTAGTTCATACCCACTCGTCTGCTATTTGTTACCTTGTGTGTACGGCATGGCTACTGAATATACAGGCATCATTTTCACAATCAAAGCAATAAGAAATTGAAAAAAGGTAACTGTCCTGTCTACTTCTTGAGAACATAACATTTCTTAAAAGAAAAGCCCTATCCCAGGAGATCATGGAACGTCCCATGGGAGAGAATGGTTCACATGGCCAGTGAGAGCAGAAAGGGAGTCTGGAAAACTATCTGTCCAAGGGTTAGAACAACACTGAGACTGTCTTTTCCCAACTGTTTTTACATTGCCTGGTGTGGGACACATTAAAATTAGGTTCTGTTAGAAGGAGATAATGGAACAGCAGCTAAAGCGAAAGTAAATAGTAGTGCTTACTACACACAACTCAAATGTCCTTATTGAAGAAACAATACAATCCCTAAAGATCTGGAGATAGTCTAGTTGAAGTATTGAAATCATTAGAAATAGTCATTTTTCCTTCCCTTCTCTCTTCCCTTTCTTTTTATGTAAGTTGGCTATCCCACACAGATCAGTTCTCTGGCAGCTTTCTACAAAGCCTTCAGTCAGTTCCTGAGTCAGGTTATCTAGTACCTGCATATGGTTGTCTGGTACCCATCTTTCAGTACACTGCTTACTTTGCAGTTCTGTCTCTTACCAGATGCTGCCACAGTTACATTTGACTTTAGAACTCACTCAGACTAGGATGAGAAAATAGCTATTTCTTCTCTATTTGCCAATAGAGCCATATTTACATTATAATAGTAATAGGATACAAGAGATCACATGTGAGTTGTTAAATTCTGGGTCATGAAACAGGAGAAGAGAAATCTAAGACAACTCTACTTTCACATGGGAAGTTGTCTATCAAGTTTTCTTTTGGCCCTTAGATCTTTTACTGTAACTGTGAGCTAGAAGGAAAACTGAGTAATATGAGTTTCATATCTCATTTTCTTCTTCCTTGCCTGTAATTGCAGTATGGCAGAAAGTGAAGAGGAACTAAAAAGCCTCTTGATGAAAGTGAAAGAGGAGAGTGAAAAAGTTGGCTTAAATCTCAACATTCAGAAAATGAAGATCATGGCATTTGGTCCCATCACTTCACGGCGAATAGATGGGAAACAGTGTCAGACTTTATTTTTTGGGCTCCAAAATCACTGCAGATGGTGATTGCAGTCATGAAATTGAAAGACACTTAGTCCTTGGAAGGAAAGTTATGACCAACCTAGATAGCATACTGAAAAGCAGAGACATTACTTTGCCAACAAAGGTCCGTCTAGTCAAGGCTATGATTTTTCCAGTGGTCATGTATGTATGTGAGAGTTGGACTGTGAAGAAAGCTGAGCGCTGAAGAATTGATGCTTTTGAATTGTGGTGTTGGAGAAGACTCTTGAGAGTCCCTTGGACTGCAAGAAGATCCAACCAGTCCATTCTGAAGGAGACCAGCCCTGGGATTTCTTTGGAAGGAATGATGCTAAAGCTGAAACTCCAGTACTTTGGCCACCGCATGAGAAGAGTTGACTCATTGGAAAAGACTCTGATCCTGGGAGGGATTGGGGGCAGGGGGAGAAGGGGACGACAGAGGATGAGATGACTGAATGGCATCACCGACTGGATGGACATGAGTCTAAGTGAACTCTGGGAGTTGGTGATGGACAGGGAGGCCTGGCGTGCTGTGATTCATGGGGTCGCAAAGAGTCAGACACGACTGAGCAACTGAACTGAACTGAACTGAATGACCAGGAGGTAGGAGGTGAGAAGTCTTATGGCCACATAGACAATCTTGCCCTCTGAATAGCTAATTTTGTGTTACATCAGAATAAACATTTATTCTTTACTTTACTTTCATATGCTGAGACATAGAGATTGATTTCATTATTTATCTGTACAGGCAATACATGAATAACAACTGAACATTTATATTGTATTTTCTAAAAATTAAACAAAAAATCAGGGAAGTTTTGGTCTTCCAAACTGGCCTGATATGCAACATTTCCTCAAAACTATAGTCACTGACCTACTTGCAAAGCACTAATTTTTCCTACTTTGAATATTTTCTGTTGATGTGACAAATTCTATATAATTTGCAAGAGTTGAATCTGAAATATAAGAACACTGCAGATGTGCAACAAATGTTTTTAAGGTTTTATTTTGTTAAGGAAAATGTAGAAACCAATCAGATGTCTACAGATGGCTTCTTTGTTGTATAAAGAAATCATGCCAGAAACAATACAAAATCTTAGATCCAAAGGATTTCCCTTACATATTTATTTTTACAAAACATTTTACTCCCTTTACTATCACAAACATACTTTGTAATATCATCTTTTTTGTTCACATTAATGACATAAAAACACAGCTTGAGGAAATACAGTAAATTTTAAATGTCAATGAGTTCAAATAGTACAGAAAATTTAATTTTATTTAACTGCTCTTTTTTTTTAATTGCATTGTTTACTAGTTGTAGGATTACATTTACTGATATACATATATATGTATATTTTCAAGTTTAGTAAATACTTTTCCTGCAAAGAAAGTACTTTTTTGACTGGTCAGTAAAATAAACTATATTACTGAATTTAACCAAGTCTATAGAATTTTGTGAAGTGCAAAGTTAAATATTTAACTGGAATATCTGATTAGCGCACATCTTGCAGGTTCCTAAGTATCTTGTCACTATCTATCCTTTTATCCTAATTTCCTTTTCTTATCCTTTTATCCTAATTTCCACCTACATTAACTTAGTCAGTAATCCACTTGTTTGGTTTCCTTATTTCAGTTTTGGGCCATGGACTTCCAGAATTGACTTCAGCTCCATCAGAAAGAAAGAAGCTCCAATATAAACGTTGTTAAGACTGTATGCAGATTTCCTCAGTCTGTTTGCTGAGTTAAGACTCAGTGTTTTTCCTGATTTTTTTTGCTTCTTGACAACTCTCTCCAAATTTTTCTTGACTTCTGACTTCTGTGTGTACCCAAACTCTTCCTAAGAACTGGTTGATTGCTAAGCCAATCCCAAATGCTCTCAGTTTTCCCTTGTCTTTTTATTCTCTGGGAAGAAACCCTACCTGTACAGTCTCTGTGATTCAGTTTTCCCATGATTTTCCTTCTTTCACTCAGTGGCAGTTTCCCTCAATTATTATAACATGTTGACTCCAGAACTTCTTCTTCAGGCTTGTCTCTGCGATTTGAATTCTAGACTTGTATATCCAACACCCACTGGACATTTTTGTTTAAAATTCTATTAGGAATCTCAAACTTGACACTGGAAAACTCCACTCTTGATTTCATTTTCTTCACATACTTCTCCTCCCCTTCAGTCTCTACCATCTTAATGCCTATCCTGTTGCTGAAACCAAACATTTAGAATTCATCTTTATTCCCTTCTTTCTCTCAGTTTCTGTATGACATTCCTTATCCAGTCCTGTCAGGTCAAACTACAAAGCATATTCTTTATCCACCCACCTCATCTCATGCTTGCACCCTTCAACCCAAGTCAAAACCACTAATTCCTGGACAAGACTATAATTCAAAAAGATAAAGGCAACCCTATATTTATAGCGGCAATATTGACAATAGCCAAAACATGGGAAAAACCTAAATGTCCACTGACAAATGAATGGATAAAGATGATGTGGTACACATATACAATGGAATATTAGCTATAAAAAAGAACAAAATAATGCCATTTGCAGTAACATGGATAGAAATAGAGATTATCACACTAAGTGAGTCAGAGAGAAAGACAAATATCAGATGATACCAATTATCATTGGAATCTAAACCATGGCACAAATGAACCTATCCACAAAAGAGAAACAGAATCACAGACAGAGAACAAGCCTGTGGTTGCCAAAGGGGAGGGGTTTGGAGGAGAGGGAAATACTGGGATTCAGTTCAGTTCAGTTCAGTTCAGTTGCTCAGTCGTGTCCGACTCTTTGCGACCCCATGAATTGCAGCAAGCCAGGCCTCCCTGTTCATCACCATCTCCCGGAGTTCACTCAGACTCACGTCCATCGAATCAGTGATGCCATCCAGCCATCTCATCCTGGGTCGTCCCCTTCTCCTCCTGCCCCCAATCCCTCCCAGCATCAGAGTCTTTTCCAGTGAGTCAACTCTTCGCATGAGGTGGCCAAAGTACTGGAGTTTCAGCTTTAGCATCATTCCTTCCAAAGAAATCCCATGGCTGATCTCCTTCAGAATGGACTGGTTGGATCTTCTTGCAGTCCAAGGGACTCTCAAGAGTCTTCTCCAACACCACAGTTCAAAAGCATCAATTCTTTGGCGCTCAGCGTTCTTCACAGTCCAACTCTCACATCCATACATGACCACAGGAAAAACCATAGCCTTGACTAGACGGACCTTAGTCGGCAGAATAATGTCTATGCTTTTGAATATACTATCTAGGTTGGTCATAACTTTTCTTCCAAGGAGTAAATGTCTTTCAATTTCATAGCTGCAATCACCATCTGCAGTGATTTTGGAGCCCCAAAAATAAAGTCTGACACTGTTTCCACTGTTTCCCCATCTATCTCCCATGAAGTGATGGGACCGGATGCCATGATCTTCGTTTTCTGAATGTTGAGCTTTAAGCCAACTTTTTCACTCTCCTCTTTCACTTTCATCAAGAAGCTCTTTAGCTCCTCTTCACTTTCTGCCACAAGGGTGGTGTCATCTGCATATCTGAGGTTATTGATATTTCTCCTGGCAATCTTGATTCCAGCTTGTGTTTTTTCCAGTCCAGTATTTCTCATGATGTACTCTGCATAGAAGTTAAATAAGCAGAGTGACAACATACAGCCTTGACGTACTCCTTTTCCTATTTGGAACCAGTCTGTTGTTCCATGTCCAGTTCTAACTGTTGCTTCCTGACCTGCATACAGATTTCTCAAGAGGCAGGTTAGGTGGTCTGGTATTCCCATCTCTTTCAGAATTTTCCACAGTTTATTGCGATCCACACAGTCAAAGGCTTTGGCATAATCAATAAAGCAGAAATAGATGTTTTTCTGGAACTCTCTTGCTTTTTCCATGATCCAGCAGATGTTGGCAATTTGATCTCTGGTTCCTCTGCCTTTTCTAAAACCAGCTTGAACATCAGGGCTTTCACGGTTGGATGCAAACTGTTATATACAGAATGGATAAACAGCAAGGTCCTACTGTATAGCGCAGGAAATTATATTCAAGATTCTATGATAAATCATAATGGAAAAGAATATCTGTATGTGTATAATCAAGTCACTATGTTGTACAACAGAGACTGGTACAAAGTTGTAAATCAAACATACTCCAATAAAAAAAAAATTTAAAAAACTCACCCATTATATAAGAACCTATTCTCAGTTAGTATCTTCAATTTATTTTCACATTATACCCAGGATGGCCCCATTTTTTAAAGTGTAAATCAGACTATATACTTCCCTGAGTTAAAAGCTCTGAATGAAAACCAAAATCACTGGTTTCAACTACAAAACCTGCTATAAGGTGACTTCTACCTACTATTGTGCCATCTCTTCTTGCTACAAGCCCATTGCAGCCTTTTCTTTCCTGTTCCTTACAAGGGAAGTGAAAGCTTTAGTTGCTTAGTCATGTCCAACTCTTTGTGACCTCATGGGCTGTAGCCCACTAGGCTCCTCTGTCCATGGGATTCTCTCGGCAAGAGTACTGTAGTGGGTTGCTATTCCCTTCTCCAGGGAATCTTTCTGACCTAGGGATCAAACCTGGGTCTCCTCATTGCAGGCATTCTTTACCATCTGAGCCATCAAGGAATCCCCCTTCTTATTCCTTAAATGTAAGTTAATAACTCCCAGAGAGGACTTTCCTGATCGTCTGCCTACAATTTCTACTCCTTCATCCAAATAAGTGCACTTATCAATAACTGACCTTTCTTTGTTACTCCTCCTTTAGCACAACCCAAAAATACACTCCATAAAACCAGGAAGCTAGACAATGTTCACTGCTTTGTTCTGAATGTCTTGAATTATAATAATAGAAAGTGCTCAGTAACAGTGTTGATGAAACATGAAAATCATATTTCAGCCCCATACGTTACTGTGAATGTATCATAGTCCACCAATGAAAAATATAATACTGAAAACCCTCATATTTTGTCTTGAGAGCAATCACCGATCCATCTAAATCAGTAGTTCTCAGACTTGGCTTTATTTTAATATCATTTGGAGCTTCTATGAAACACAGATGGTAAGCCTCAACTCCTAAGTTGCTCATTTAATTGATTTGGACTGTGTGTGCATCAATATTTGTATAAAGTATCCATAGGTAATCCTACTGTCATCTGTGGATAAGAACCTTTGATATACAGTTTTTATTTTAAAGAATTTTAAATGTTTATAAATCTTATTTTTTAGAAAATACCTATAATTCCTAAAATATATGGGTTATGAGACTTCCCTGGCAGTCCAATGGTTAAAACTTTTCTTTCTAATTCAGGGGGGTGTAGGTTCAGTCCCTGTTTGGGGAGGTAAGGTCCCACATGCCTCTGGGCCAAAAAAACCAAAATATAGAACAGGAGCAATATTGTAACATATTCAATAAAAACTTTATAAAAATGGTCTTAAAAAAACTTAAAATATGGGCTATAAAAAATCATAAAATCTAGCTCCAAGCTGCCTTCCCTCTATATAGTTGTTTTAGGTGTATGCATACCGTTTTGTTTTTTGCTTACACAAATCTTTAAATACCATAAATTACTGATTTAGGACAAAAATTTCTAGTTGGCACTGAGAATAGTGTCTCACAACTTAACTGATCTCATTTGCCCACTGAAACTGTGATTCACAATGGAATATTTTCTTGACAGAAAATCCATTTAATTAATCTCCTTGTTAATTTTTTTCCCATCAATCCAAGAAAAACACATTTAACAAATTCAACAAAAGTAGGACATTCTAATTCTCTCCTAACCATTAAGGAAATTAAATCCTTAATAAAAACAAAGAAACCAATCAATCCAACAAACAAAAATATTCTCCACAAAGAAAACTTCAAAGTAGATGATTTTACAAAAAAGTTTTACCAAATGTTTTTGAATAAATATCAATCTTACATAAATTCTTTCAAGAGAATAGAAAGAAAAATCAACTACTTGTCTTACAACTTGCTTATCTTGCTTACAAAATAGGACAAAGAGATTATGGAAAAGGATAATTACAGGTCATTTTCAGTCAAAAGCATAGATGAAAAATCACATATAAAAGCATTATTCAAGGTTTGGAAAGTTGCGGGAGTTTACTTTTGCACCCCAAAACTGAAACACCAATGTACTTTTCTTCTGCTTTCTATCAGTACCTCTGTAGACCCTGTGATGTGTTTGGTGAGAAATTTCCGAAGTCTGTTTAGGTCTGGTGCTATAATGATATTTGAATGCTAATTCTACAGAACTAAAGGAAAAAAAGAATGAAAAGGGAGAAAGAAATTGAGGAGATACTCCAGAGACTGAGAGTCCAAGGGCAGAGATTATATCTAATGAATGAGAGGCAGTGATCAAATAGCAGAGGTTATCCAAGTCAAATTAAATACATTGCAGGCTGTGTAATATCAGAGGGGCAGAAAATCAGATATAGACTGGTATAGGAAAACCAGAGGCAGCAAATGTGTGGGTCCAAAAAGACCCAGGTCAGCACTAGGTGTTAGGATTTTTGTTTGGCTGAATTTTCTTTCATTCCTGCCACACAGGCTTTCACCCCAAAGATTTTAAAAGGTATTAAGTTGGTGTCCATAGTGGGTGGATTCATGTCAATGTATGGCAAAACCAATACAGTATTGTAAAGTTAAAAAAAAAAAAAAGTATTAAAAAAATAAAAGGTATTAAGTTGGTGTCTACAGGGATTGCTGCTGTTGTTGTTGTTCAGTTGCTTGGTTACGTCTGACTATTTGTGGCCCCATGGACAGCAGCACACCAGGCTTCCCTGTCCTTCACCACCTCCCAGAGATTGCTTAAACTTATGTCCACTGAGCTGGCAAGGACATCCAACCATCTCACCCTCTGTCATTCCCTTCTCTTCCTGCCTTCAATCTTTCCCAGCATCAGGGACTTTTCCAGTGAGTAGGCTCTTCACATCAGGTGACCAAAGTATTGGAGTTTCAGCTTCAGCATCAGTCATTCCAAGGAATATTCAGGACTGATTTCCTTTAGGAGTGACTGGCTTGATCTCCTTTCTCTCCAGGGGACTCTCAAGAGTCTTTTCCAGCACCATAGTTCAAAGGCATCAGTTCTTCAGTGCTCAGCCTTCTTTGTTTATGGTCCAGCTCTCACATCCATACATGACTACTGGAAAACCCATAGCTTTGATTAGATTGACATTTGTAGACAAAGTAATGTCTCTGTTTTTTAATACACTGTCTAGTTTTGTCACTGCTTTTTTTCCAAGGACTAAGCATCTTTTAATTTCATGGTTTCAGTCACCCTCCACAGTGATTTTGGAGCCCAAGCAAATAAAGTCTGTCACTATTTCCATTGTTTCCCCATCTATTTGCCATGAGATGATGGGAGCAGATGCCATGATCTTCATTTTTTGAATGCTGAGTTTTAAGCCAGCTTTTTCACTCTCCTCTTTCACCTTCATCAAGCGTCTGTTCAATTTCTCTTTGCTTTCTGCCATAAGTGTGGTGTCATCTGAATATCTGAGATTATTGATATTTCTCCTGGCAATCTTGATTCCAGCTTGTGCTTCATCCACCCAGCATTTCACATGATGTAGTATGCATAAAAGTTAAATAAGCAGGGTGACAATATATACACTTGACATACTCCTTTCCCAATTTTGAACCAGTCTGTTGTTCCATGTCTCATTCTAACTGTTCCTTCTTGACCTGCATACAGGTTTCTCAGGAGGCAGGTAAGGAGGTCTGATATTCCCATCTCTAAGAATCTTCCACAGTTTTTTGTATTTACACAGTGAAAGGCTTTAGTGTAGTCAACGAAGCAGAAGTAGATGTTTTTCTGGAATTCTCTGATCCAACAAATGTTGGCAATTTGATCTCTGGTTCCTCTGCCTTTTCTAAATCCAGCTTGAACATCTGGAAGTTCTTGGTTCACATACTGTTGAAGCCTAGCTTGAGGGATTTTGAGCATTACGTTGCTATTAGAGACCATAGCAAGCAAATTTAGGGGTCTTGCGTCAAAACCGATGAGTTTGATTCTCATGTTGTCCTTGAATTGTTCTGTGTTCCAGAGTCAGTGATTATGATCTTACCCAATAGGATTAGACGCAAGTAACTAGAGGATGGAAAGAGTGAATGGCACAGTTAAACTGCTCCCAATTGCTGGATAAATAATGTAAATAGGTCCCCTACTAAGCTTGGGTCTAGAAGAGATTTAATGACCTGTCAGTATACAACCTCATGATGAAAGAGAAATTTTATTGTAATTTGCATTTTTATTCTTATAATTTATGCAATTATTCTCTCCAAACTCCAGTACAGATGTAAAGTTGGAAAGAAATAAATCTATAAATGTAACATTATATTGCATATTAGTATATAATATTGTTATGTATATAGCATTTTCTGGTTAATTATTTACTGAAATCAGGCAGGATCACATAGTTTGAATAACCTTGGGCAATACTGAATTGACTTTATTTTTTTAAAAAATGGANAAATGAAAATTTTGCATTTCTTCTCTGTTTGTCACCAACTTTATGCAGTTATTTAATAGAAAAAGTATTTATCTACCTGATAAATTGACAGTGGCTATACAGGGACTTATTAATCTTAAAATAAATAAAGGAATAAATGCCTACATGGATATGTTAATTATTATTTTTCATCTAAATGTGCTGAATTGCTAGTTTCTTGCCTATCCAACAATTTTTAATATCTCTCTCTTAATTGATAAAATTGTGTCTCCAACAAACAATCCCCAAACTGTATTTTAGAAAAGAAATTAATGTCCCTGTTACAGGAATGCAAAGCCAGACATGCTGCACTCCCATATTTGCTTTTTTATTACTATTTTCTTGTTTAGAAATAATTGAACCAATTTAAACTAAACTTGAATTAAAAAATAAAGCACCCCAAGCTGAATCCTCATGTGCTGAATTTCTGTCTCAGAGGCTGTTTTATAGCTGAGTTACAAACACTAAAGAAAATTTATGATAGAACCCGGGACAACCTCATTTTGTAATGGGAGGTAATGGTCACCAGCAATGAGAGAATATATTGTGCTCAGATGTCAACCTCTTTACCTTTCTAAAACAGTGGATCTTGAGTTTAGAAATCAGTATCCATATATTTTGTTTCATACACCACTTTGTCATAACACAATATCTTTCCCTGCTGAGGTGAAAAAGGGTCTAGTTTAGTAACAAAAATGAGGTGGGCAGGAATTGTGAGACAATTTATAGCTCCTCCTAAAAATAAATTGAAGGCTATTACCAATAAAGTACATAGAAATATGGGAGAGAAAAGAGAGAAGAGACCAATAGATCTGAGTATTATGCAAACTCAAAACGTAAGAAATGAAAAATCCAAAGTTTTCTACCTTTATATAGGCAAAGTATATCAGGCAAAATAAATAATATTTATTCTTTATAATAAAATTAAAAATAAGAACTTAAATATCCTTAAATTACCAGGCTAAATTACCAGGTTTNAAAATAAAGAAATATTATAATACCTAAAATGTTAATTTCATTTATCTATGACTGAACACCTTAAAAAGACAGGCATCATCTTAAATCTATTAATCTGGGTTGTATTTTTGAATCTAAATATTCTCTTCCATATTGTATGATCACCAAATAACATATTCATCTCTAGCAGAGCAACCAATTTCTTCAAGTTCATTTTATATGCTTTTAGAGTTTAATGTCTTTGCATAGTTGTGCCCTGTTTTTAACATTTTTTTCTATAATCTAGTCAATGAAAGCAGTATTATCCTTTTCCTCTTGGTAATTATGGGAAAGAAGTGAAAACTTCTTCCCAGTGTTCCACAATACAATATTTCATAAATATGAATTTCTGAACCCCCAAGCAATCAAAACTAATGATGTTTGACACTGGTGGTTGAATTTATGACTAGTACAGTAACAGTTTGAATGTTTTCATTAGACTTGCAATCCGATGTAATCAGGTTTAAAATATGTCTTTAACTTGACCAGGTCATTGATTTTGCACTGGACAATGGCTTTCTCTGACATTAAATTTTTTCTCAGAGTCCAATTGAGCATTTGGTTATGTAGTGAAATAAGCTTTAATTGTGTCGTGAAAGAAATTCTTCTTAACACAGCAGAGAAAAGCAGGGAAAGCCATGCTATTTGTCAAGATCCCTTCTGGCTTCAGCTATTGTATGTTGCAAATGGATTAGCTTTCAAAAAATTCTATCTTTACTATGTTTTTCATTGGAGGGAAAGAAGAAATAGTGTTCAAAACTGTCTTTCATCTGGGAGCAGCTCTTAGTTTCTGTTTCTTTTAACTGGTGCATTAACTGGACTATTTATAGTGAGTAGTATAGGCCCTTCTTATATGGATGTATACATCTTTAAAAAATATTTTCTTAGCAGTATTTTAATGTGAAGATGAGTCTTGACTGGAGTCCTCTGTCAATACACTTGAAATTTCATAAATGCCTTCACTCACTCCAGTTCCTGGTGAAAGCTGTGTAATGGAAAAGTGATATTACACATATTTTGAAAACAGTGATTTTGCTTTATTCCATTTAATTCTAGATATGCAAATAGTATTAACATAGAGATTAAAAATAATATTAGGGTTCACGAGTAATTATTTGCACAATTCTGTTAATTCATATTTCTTTCTCTCATATTCTAAGTTATATATTTTAAATGGTATATAACAAAGACATTTATTTTTCCATAACTTATGCTTTCAAACTGTGGTGTTAGAGAAGACTGTTGAGAGTCCCTTCGACTGCAAGGAGATTAAACCAGTCAATCCTAAAGGAAATCAATCCTGAATACTCATTGGAAGGACTGATGCTGAAGCTCCAGTACTTTGGCCACCTGATGCGAACAGCTGACTCACTGGAAAAGACCCTGATGCTGGGAAAGACTGAAGGTAGAAGAAGAAGGGGATGACAGAGGACGAGATGGATGTCATCACCGACTCAATGGACGTGAGTTTGAGTAAACTCTGGGAGATGGTAAAGGACAGGGAAACCTGGTGTGCTGCAGTCCATGGGGTTGCAAAGAGTTGGACACCACTGAGCAACTGAACAACAACAAAAACTGCCGAAACCAACACCTGAGTAGAAATTATATTCTTGCATTTGCTATATGTGTTTAAAGATTTTATAAGATCCAATTCTTTTTTTATTCTCTTATTTAAATGAATTGATCCACTTAACAAATACTCATTGAATACATTTTGTATAAGACACCACACATAGTATATGTGGCCTGTGGCCACATGGAACTTACATTCTAATAACAGAGATGGCTATTAATTATGTTTTGCAGCAGAAAAGTTTACTGTCAGGCAATATGGAAATATGATCTCATTTTGGTAAGGTAAGAGAAAATGAAAGTCACTTGGTCGTGTCTGACCCTTTGCGACCCCATGGATTATACAGTCCATGGAATTCTTCAGGCCAGAATACTGGAGTGGGATCTCTTGCATTGCAGGTAGAAATGACTATAAACCTGAGACCTGAAGAATGTAGTAACTAGATGAAGGCAAAGGGAGTTATCTCCTGCATAGCCCATGACATCTGCAAAATCTGAGATTAAAAGAAACATAAAACTGTTTAGAAACTTAAAAAAAAAGAAAAAGAAAAAACAGGGGAATTACAAGTCATGGTAGGATTTTTTTTTGTCCTAAAGGCAATTTGAGATATTGAATACAATAATGTTTTTGGAGGAAATACCAGTACCCCAGTACCGGCTTGCCTGGCTGTTTTTTACATCAGGAAAAAAGACCTTCTTAAACTTTTACTCAGATTGCTTTAGCTAATTAATAGAATTCTTGGGCATAAAATTGAGAAATTGAGAATTAGTACTAATTACTCAATGAAGATGAGAGTCAAGAAGTTGGGAATATTCAGTAAAAATTTCTTGAACTTTGGCTATAGGAGATTACCTCATTTGCAGAGAACAACCGTGCCACATTCACGGAGAATCCTGTCCCATTGTACTCTGCTCTCTGCCGACAGCACTAGGACCAGCTTAAGGCAAGGTTCTCTCTCTCTTGGTTTGGAGATGAGCCAAAGTCTTGAGGACTATCATACTATGAGATTAGCTCTTATTTTTCTTACCCTTCTTAAGATGTACTAGCCTCTGCTAGAGAGGGAGACTGTGCAGTCTGCATTCATTTAAGAGCAACGCTCTTCCCACCCATCACTGACTCTCCTTCACGAACCAAAGGATGAAGAAACAAAGAGAACGAAAGGTAAGCTTGTGGTCTTCACTGGCAGTACAGTGGTTGAGAGTCCACCTGCCAATTCAGGGGACATGGGTTCAATTCCTGGTCCAGGACATTCTATATGCCATGGAGCACCTCAGCATGTGTGCTGCACCTGTGTGATGCAACTGCGGAAGCCTGAGTACCTAGAGCCTGTGCTCCACAAGAGATGACATCACAATAAGTCTGTGCAGGAAGAGTAGCCCTTGCTTGCTATAACTAGAGAAAGTCCATGCAGCAATGAAGACCCAGTGCAATAAAAAAATAAATTAAATGCAAAAAAAAATTTTTTCAAGTATGCTTGTTTCTCTGAATGTGCATATATGAGTCTTTTATCCGTAGGCACCAATCAAATGTAAAAGAATCTAAGAATAATCAAGAAACAGATAACTGAGTTTTCAGAACCAACTGTATAATCAGATTTTCATCTTTACAAGATGACTCAGACAGCAGGGAGTCAGAAAGATCACAAAGATTTGGACAAGACTGAGCATGCATGCCTTTTCATGCCGAGATGGAGAGGCTCTAAACAGTCAACAAAAACAAGACTGGGAACTGACTGTGGCTCAGATCATGAACGCCTTATTGCCAAATTCAGACTTAAAGTGAAGAAAGTAGGGAAAACCACTAGACCACTTAAGTATGACCTAAACCAAATCTCTTATGATTATACACTGGAAGTGACAAATAGATACAAGGGAATAGATTTGATAGAGCATCTGAAGAACTATGGATGGGCGTTCATGACATTGTACAAGAGGCAGTGATCATGACCATCTCCAAGAAAAAGAAATGCAAAAAAGCAAAATGATTGTCTGAGGAGGCCTTACAAATAGCTATGAAAACAAGAGAAGTGAAAGGCAAAGGAGAAAAGGAACGATATACCCATTTGAATGCACAGTTCCAAAGAATAGCATGGAGAGTCAAGAAAGCCTTCCTCAGTGATTAATGCAAAGAAATAGAGGAAAACAATAAAACAATAAAATGGGTACACTAGAGATCTCTTCAAGAAAATTAGAGATACCATGGGAACATTTCATGCAAAGATGGGCACAATACAGGACAGAAATGATATGGACCTAACAGGGCATAAAATATTAAGAAGAGGTGGCAAGAACTTTACCAAAAAGATCTTCATCACCCAGATAACCACAGTGGTGTGATCACTCGCTTAGAGCCAGACATCCTGGAATGCGAAGTCAAGTGGGCCTTAGGAAGTGTCACTCATTACAAACAAAGCTAGTGGAGGTGATGGAATTCCAGTTGAGCTATTTCAAATCCTAAAATATGACATTCTCAAAGTGCTGCCTTCAATATGCTAGCAAATTTGGAAAACTCAGCAGTGGCCACAGGACTGGAAAAGGTCAGTTTTCATTCCAATCCCAAAGAAAGACAATGCCAAAGAATGTTCAACCTACCGCACAATTGCACTCATCTCACATGCTAGTAAAGTGATGCTCAAAATTCTCCAAGCCAGGCTTCAACAGTTGTGAACCATGAATTTCCAGCTGTTCAAGCTGGATTGAGAAAAGACAGCAGAACCAGAGACCAAATTGTCAACATCCGTTGGATTATTGAAAAAGCAAGAGAGTTCCAGAAAAACATCTACTTCTGCTTTGTTGAGTACATCAAAGCCTTTGGCTATGTGGATTATAACAAACTGTGGAAAATTCTTCAAGAGATGTGAGTACCAGACCATCTGACCTGCCTCCTGAGTAATTTGTACGCAGTTTAGGAAGCAACAGTTAGAGCTGGACACGGAACAACAGAATGGTTCCAAATTGGGAGAAGAGTACATCAAGGATGTATATTGTCTGCTTATTTAACTTCTTTGCAGATCTTGGATATAAGAAATTCCAGGGTAGATGAGGCACAACCTGGAATCAACATTGCTGGGAGAAATATCAATAACCTCAGATAGGCAGGTGACACCATGTTTATGGCAGAAAGTGAAGAAGAACTAAAGAGCCTCTTGATGAAAGTGAAAGAGGAGATTTAAAAAGTTGGCTTTAAACTCAACATTCAGAAAACTAAGATCATCGCATTCAGTCCTATCACTTCATTGCAAATAGATGTGGAAACACTGCAAACAGAGACAGACTTTATTTGGGGGGGCTCCAAAATCACTGCAGATGGTGATTGCAGCCATGAAATTAAAAGACACTTGCTCCTTGGAAGAAAAGTTATGACCAAGCTAGACAACATATTAAAAAGGAGAGACATTACTTTGCCAACAAAGGTCCGTCTAGTGAAAGCTATGGTGTTTCCAATAGTCATGTATGGATGTGAGAGTTGGACCATAAAGAAAGCTGAGTGCCAAAGAATTGATGCTTTTGACCTGTGGTGTTGGAGAAGACTCTTTGAGAGTCTCTTGGACTGCAAGAAGGTCCAACCAGTCAATCTTAAAAGAAATCAGCCCTGAATATTTATTCAAAGGACTGATGTTGAAGCTGAAACTCCAATACTTTGGCCATCTGATGCAAAGAACTAAGTCACTGTAGAAGACCCTGATGCTTGGAAAGATTGAAGGTGGGAGGTGAAGGGGATGACAGAGGATGAGATGGTTGGATGGCATCACTGACTCGATGGACAGGAGTTTGAGTAAGCTCCAGGAGTTGGTGATGGACAGCAAAGCCTGGCATGATGCAGTCAATGGGGTGGCAGAGAGTTGGAAACAACTGAGTGACTGAACTTAACTCAGCATGCATGGACTGAGCAATTCAGTGTTCCCATGTAGTTCCTGCTCTTTTGGGCTTCCCAGGTAAAGAATCTGCCAGCCATTGCAGGAGAAGCAAGACACACAGGTTCAATCCCTGTGTAGAAAAGATCCCTTGGAGAAGGAAATGGCAACCCACTCCAGTATTCTTGCCTGGAAAATCCCATCGACAGAGGAGCCTGGTGGGCTACAGTCCATTTGGTTACAAAGAGTCAGACACAATTGATCACACATGCATGCAAAACCCCAGGGTGTAGAAGAACTGGAAGAGAGCATGAGTATATGCTGAAGGAATACTTAAGAGGTCATGATAGTTGTCTGGCAGATTTGATTAGAGAAGGAATGAGGTGGACAGGGAGAATGTGTGTTTTATTTTGGATAGGTTGAGTTTCAAATGAGTTTAAGCAGCAAGGTGGAAATGTCGAATAGATGGTTGCTTTTATGAAGTTTAGAGAACAGTTTCAGAACAAATATGAATTTGCAGGTTATTAGCATCCAGATGACCTCATTTTTGATACCATTTGTTTCAATAGATTTATTCTCAATGCTATAAAAGTATTCATATGAAGCAGTTTTCTACTTTTAAATGAAAAACTATGAGCATAACAACATACACATAAGCAAAGCCAAAAATGGGCTCAGACACCAAAGCTGATCTCAAAACGTCATTGAAACAGACCTTCATTTGCCTTAATCTACAAGCCTTGGTTATTAAACTAAGGAGAAAAAGTGTTTATTTTCATAGCATTCAAAATATTAATACTAAAGGATGCTTAATTAATAAAAAATTGTGACTTTAAATTTAGAAGTACTAACATAATTTGGTCATTATTTAAAGCAAAGAGAGTCTGGAAAATGCAGGCTTATTTGTATTTTTCTTTAAAAAGGCATTCATTTTACCTTTAGCCAAATGCTTATCCATGTCATTATCAGTTAATCGATTGGAGAGGAATTTTCAGGCCAATGAGCCTGAAATATTTTGAAAATAATTTCTGTGTCACTTTCTGGTTTCCATTTTTCTTTCCAAATGAGTGACCTACTCTTCAACACCAATTTTAGATGTCATAGTAAATAAAATAAATATAATACCTGATACTTGATATTACTACTTTGGCTTTAGATGAGCTAATTTCAGATAATTGTAGTTGTATGGTATGCAGAACTTCATCTTTCATAGTCTTTTAAAGACTGGAGGAAACTGTGATTAGTCTCTCTTCTCTTTAATCAATCATTCTGCTCTCGAAAAATTACTGTCTGCAAGCTATGCTGCAAAAATCACCAAATGTGCCTCTGTGTATCAATCTTTGAATGCCATGATACATGGACTTATTTGCAAACATGGCTAGAGGCTTCTAGCATTAGCTTCTCTCAGAAATCATTATTGCTGCCTGTGACTGAAGGTTATTGCTGCTGAAATGATGAGTGAATTAATGAAATAAGTCACTGCTAGAATCTTCGCATCTAACACACAAATAGGTCATTAACTGAAACACAAATGCAATCTGCTCAGTTTAAGTTAGGAAATCTGCAAATCTTCAGGAAAAGAAAATGGTAGAATTACAATCCAAGTATTTTATCAGTTAGATATTAGATTAAATAGATATTAAGACCCAGGCTTGTAAAGAGTCAATGATGACCCAATCTAAAATATCAGAAATGTCATTTCTATCTAAATAAAATTAAATATCAATTTATATTGAAGTTTCCAATATAAAACGGATGATTCATCTGGCTACCTATTTGACAGATGTGGAGGTTAACTGGGATGGTTCGGTTTCCTATGTCAGTGGCTTTGAATGTGCCGTATACCAAGGTAACTGGTAACAGATGTGAAATCCAGGTGTTCCAGGGTGGGAAGCGAAAGTGATTTGTGAAAAGTTCACACCAGCACTGCTAGGTAGCTCAGCTCGGGATGTGTAGATGTAGTTCTGATTCTAAGATAGTTTCTTTTAAAATGTGGATTGGCATAAGGGGGAGTCCTTTAAATGTATTCTTGAATCACATGATTGCTGAGCTAAAGAAATCTATCAGAAGAAGAGTGGTAGGTAGAGAAAAACAGGAAATAGACAAGTAAGGTTTGTCAGCATGCACACAGGACAGTCTGGAACAGGGCAGCGTGGAATCTGAGGGCTAAGAGTATTATCAGACAGGAGTCTGGAAAATATCCTGCGAGACTGTCTGATTTCTTTTTGTATAAACTGTGCTTATGATGACACTTTCCTTTTACTTTAAAAGTATTAATTGTTACTTGCTTGGATCTTAGGATAACTAGAGTATGGTAATTTAGATATGTATTTGGCTGAGGTATATCAAGTAACTACTATATACCAGGAATTACAATGAGTAAAAACAAAGTCTCTACCTTCAAGATATCTCCACCAAGACTGAAGATAAACAAATAATAATTCTAATATAATAGAGATACATGTGTACACAGAAGGGCTAGGGAATGGAGGAGAGGTTGGGAGCCCTCAGAGAGCCTTTCTAGGGGGTTGTTGTGAGAGCTCAATAGTGTAGTTCAGTTACTTTTGTATGCATAAGAGAAAATTCTCCTTTTAGACCAAAATGATTTGCCAGTGGGTCTCAAGCCACTTAATTATCTATGGCCAATTCATTGATCCTGAGTCACTGTGAAAGGTGTGAAATTTGGGGCCTTGTTTTTCTTTTGTGAGTTGTATTCCTTACCTATTGCTCTATAACAAATGACCCCAAACACAGCCACTTTAAAAAGTGTATCATCGCACATATTTTTCTGAAGGTCAGAAATCTAGGAATGGCTCAAGTCAGTGCTTCTGGCTCAAAAGCTCTCATGAAGTAATAGACAACTAACAGCTAGGTCTGTAGTTGGTTAGGGCTACAGGATTTGTGTCTAAATCCACTTACGAGGACTTTGGCAAGAGAGTTTAGTTACACCACATGGGCCTCTTTTAAGGATCACTTATGGTCTGGTAATTCACTTTCTCCAGACTGAGGGATCCAAGAGAGAAAATGAGAGCTTTCCAAAGCTAGAAGCCACCATGCTTCAATAATTTAGCCTCAGAAGTGATGTAGCGTCATGTCTGCTGTACTCTGTTGGTCACAGAGACCAAAGCTGATACAAGGTGGATACACAAAGATGCGGCTACCAAGAAGTGCAAATCCTTGGGGCCCATTTTGGAAGCTGGTTAACATATAAGTCAAATTAGATCTTTAATACCATCAAGCCCCGTAGTCTAACTAAAATAGTTTGTGATGCAAGCTGCTTTTAATTTTGATGCTTTTTATTTTAAAGTTGAACGGGACTTTGAATATGATCAATTTTCATGAGATTCAGAAGGGAAGTAAGAACAAGTAAATAAAGACTCATATTTAGTTTAAAATAGCACCTGTGTATTTTTGTTGTTTACTTTCATCTATGCTTTAGTTCGGAGAAGGCACTGGAGACCCACTCCAGTACTCTTGTCTGGAAACTCCCATGGATGGAGGAGCCTGGTAGGCTGCAGTCCATGGGGTCGCTAAGAGTCGGACACGACTGAACGACTTCCCTTTCACTTTCCACTTTCTTGCATTGGAGAAGGAAATGGCAACCCACTCCAGTGTTCTTACCTGGAGAATCCCAGGGACAGGGGAGCTTGGTGGGCTGCCATCTATGGGGTTGCACAGAGTTGGACACAACTGACATGACTTAGCAGCAGCATGCTTTAGTTGAGCTTCCTGGGTGATGCGAGTGGTAAAGAATCCACCTGTCAATGCAGGAGGTGTAAGAGACGCAGTTTCGATTCTTGGGTTGGGAAGATACCCTGGAAGCGGAAGTGGCAACCCATTCCACTATTCTTGCCTGGAGAATCCCATGGACAGAGAAGCCTGGCAGGCTATGGTCCATGTCATCACATAGAGTTGGACACAACTGAAGTAACTTAGTATGCAAGCATGCTTTAGTTATTTTTACTTTGCCTGCTCCAAAAAGAATTCCAGACACAATATTTCTCTCAAAAAGCAAATTTTGTATTATTATACTTGATGATATCTTAGTCCTCTGTTTAAGTTAATATTCTGGCTGAGAATTTGTTTTGTAAAAAATGCTATATTAAAGAAAAATATATATAAAGGCAAGGTTTGGTCATTAAAATTAAAAATAAATGTTTGCAATAAATGAAAGTCCAATTGCAAACCTGGAAACCATCTTTCTGAAAGATTCAGAATAAGTCAATTCAGTTTAGTTTGTTGCACTTTATGAAATTTTTAGAGATCTTTCTGGGTTTTATTGGTATGACCCATAAGAATATTTCTGTAGACTGACAAAAAGTATTGTTAAGAAAGCATTTAAGAGAGATAGAGATTATAGATACATAATACAGCCTCATGATTTCATTATGTTAATTGATCTCCCTCTCTCTCTGTCTCTTTAGTTGCTAAGTCATGTTCCACTCTTCTGACCCCATGACTGTAGCCTGCCAGGCTCCCCTATCCATGGGATTCTCCAGGCAAGACTACTGGAGTGGGTTGCCATTTCCTTCTCCAGGGCATCTTCCCAACCCAGGGATCAGATCTGGATCTCCTGCATTGCAGGTAGATTCTTTACCAACTGAGCTATGAGGGAAGTCCTTGTTAATAGATAACATAATTCATTATATTTCTGAACATTTTAATATAAGTAAAATCAAGAAAATTAAATTGGATTAAAAAATCATAAGCTCCTTTAGAATAAGATATATTTCAAAAGACTATAAAAAAACTGCTCTGAATTATTTCAAATTGGCTATTAATTAGAAGTTTAGTTCTACTTGTTATTCTAAATGGTGGGCAATTTTAGCAGTTTTTGAACAAAGGAAATTTACTGAAATCCCTGCTTCACTATCATTTAAAAAATTACATTTTGCAGCCTATTTCCTCCTACAGCTTTTGAGATTTGTTGTAAATGTCCAGTCTTGCATACTATTTTATAACTGCAATCTATGAAACCAGCAATAACATGAGATTTCAAATATGGATAGCGAATGTCAGTAGGACACTATATAAAATCATGGACTAAAACATAAAAAGTTATTTAAGTTGCATATAAAACACCACTTCAGTGTTATACTGCAAATTACTTAAACACCATGCAGTCTTTGAGAATAGAAAAGAGCAGTGCTTTATAGAGGAGTGATATTTAAAAATATTAATAGTAACATGTAAGGACAGTTTTATTATTGTGTTAAATTTCTTTCCAAAACATCAGGCATGTTAAACAAATGTTATTTTTCAAGGAAGAAAAGCCATTGCATTCAGCTATGTAAAAACACAGTGAGATAATGTTTTCCACCTCAGAACTATGGGAAAAGGCAGTTGTAGATGTTATAACTATAATAAGAGAGCATACGGTGAAGAGAGGACCAGTTCTCTCCAGTTGTAAACATAGATCCTGACTCTCAGAGTCAAGGATACCTTGAGGGAGTAGGTTTTTAAGGCTAGATGTAATCATTTTTAATATTTTTGAAGTGTGAATTTGGAGTTCACTATTTTGGTCTTAAAACCAAAGTTATGAAAACAGATCTGACCTTTAAATGCACCATTTTGCACTGGTTAAAAAAATAATATATTCACAAATTAATACATATCATATAGTTTAAAAAGTTCATTAATTATCCCATCAATTTATTGACACTTTAAAACAATTCATCTTAGTAATGAATATTTGTATTAGCGGTTTATGAAATATTTACATGTATATTAACTTATTTATTTCAAGTAATTTAACATATATTGAGTAATTACTGCTTGCTAGGTATTGCTCTCAGTGCTTTGTAGGAGTTGGCCCTCTTAATCCCCATCTGAACTCTGCATCAAAGAAAAGGAAGCAGAAACACTGGGAGTGTGGATAGGAGTGTAACTAGGTCACAGTGCTAGTGATGGTGGTGGAGATAAGTTCAAACTCTGGAAGGTGCTCTTAGCCTTTCACCACATAACAATGTGAGGCTCAGTTCAGTTCAGTTCAGTTGCTCAGTCGTGTCCGACTCTTTGTGCATGAATCGCAGCACGCCAGGCCTCCCTGTCCATCACCAACTCCCGGAATTCACCCAAACCCACGTCCATCGAGTCAGTGATGCCATCCAACCATCTCATCCTCTGCCGTCCCCTTCTCCTCCTGCCCCCAGTCCCTCCCAGCATCAGAGTCTTTTCCAACGAGTCAACTCTTCGCATGAGGTGGCCAAAGTACTGGAGTTTCAGCTTTAGCATCATTCCTTCCAAAGAAATCCCATGGCTGATCTCCTTCAGAATGGACTGGTAGGATCTCCTTGCAGTCCAAGGGACTCTCAAGAGTCTTCTCTAACACCACAGTTCAAAAGCATCAATTCTTCGGTGCTCAGTTTTCTTCACAGTCCAACTCTCACATCCATACATGACTACTGGAAAAACCATAGCCTTGACTAGATGGACCTTAGTCGGCAAAGTAATTTCTCTGCTTTTGAATATGCTATCTAGGTTGGTCATAACTTTCCTTCCAAGGAATAAGCGTCTTTTAATTTCATGGCTGTAGTCACCATCTGCAGTGATTTTGGAGCCCCCCAAAAATAAAGTCTGACACTGTTTCCACATCTATTTCCCATGAAGTGATGGGACCGGATGCCCTGATCTTCATTTTTTGAATGTTGAGCTTTAAAGCCAACTTTTTCGCTCTCCTCTTTCACTTTCATCAAGAAGCTATAGTTTCTCTTCACTTCCTGCCATAAGGGTGGTGTCATCTGCATATCTGAGGTTATTGATATTTCTCCCAGCAATCTTGATTCCAGATTGTGTTTCTTCCAGTCCAGCGTTTCTCATGATGTACTCTGAATAGAAGTTAAATAAGCAGGGTGACAATATACAGCCTTGATGTACTCCTTTTCCTATTTGGAACCAGTCAGTTGTTCCATGTCCAGTACTAACTGTTGCTTCCTGACCTGCATACAGATTTCTCAAGAGACAGGTCAGGTGGTCTGGTATTCCCATCTCTCTCAGAATTTTCCACAGTGTATTGTGATCCACACAGTCAAAGGCTTTGGCATAGTCAATAAAGCAGAAATAGATGTTTTTCTGGAATTTGCTTGCTTTTTCCATGATCCAGCAGATGTTGGCAATTTGATCTCTGGTTCCTCTGCCTTTTCTAAAACCAGCTTGAACATCAGGAAGTTCACTGTTCACATATTGCTGAAGCCTGGCTTGGAGAATGTGAGGCTATGAACAGGAATTAGGCTTACATTGTTATTAGCACTTGCAAATAAAGAAAATGGTACTTGCAGGAGTAAAATACAAAGGCTGTTAAATGAAGGAGTATGGAGTTTAGTCTCGATTTCCTGCCACCAAGTCTACTATAATGATTTCCCTTGGATCTTAAGGAGCTCATCTTCAGAGGAAACACACACAGAAGCAACTAATAATACAATGCAAGGAGAGATATAAAAGAAGTGCTGCTGTACTGGATTTTAGAGGAGAGAGATTACCTTCTTTGGGAGTCAAGGATGTGAAACAAACCTTTAGCAACAGGGCCAATCACAAGTTCTAGGAAATCAGATTTCTAATAAAGCATCAGACAATTTGAGGGACTTTAAAAATGTCCGTGACACAACTTTCACTGTTGCCCAGTTTGGGTGCTTGAAATTGTTTTTAAGTACTCATTCTTGGGGCTTCTCAGCTGGTACAGTGGTAAAGAATCAGCCTATCAATGCAGGATGTGCAAGAAATGTGGGTTCAATCCCTAGGTCATGAAAATCCCCTGGAGGAGGAAATGGCAACCCACTCCAGTATTCCTGCCTAGAAAATTCCATGGACAGAGGAGTGTGGTGGGCTACAGTCCATGAGGAGGAAAAGAATCAGACATGACTGAGCATGCACACACACATTTCAGCTAAAAAAAAAAATTCTTTTTATAGCTAACAGCAAAGACTTCATGAAATACAAATGTGAAATATTTCCTGAGGAGAGCAAGGGTTATAAAGTTGTACTTTAATAATGACTAACATCATCAAGCTCTTATTATGAACCAAGTACTAGTCTGTGTACTTCATACTACTGCTGCTGCTACTGCTAAGTTGCTTCAGTCGTGTCCGACTCTGTGCGACCCCATAGATGGCAGCCCACCAGGCTCCCCTGTACCTGGGATTCTCCAGGCAAGAACACTGGAGTGGGTTGCCGTTTCCTTCTCCAATGCATGAAAGTGAAAAGTGAAAGGGAAGTCGCACAGTTGTGTCTGACTCTTAGAGACTCCATGGACTGCAGCCTACTAGGCTCCTCCATCCATGGGATTTTCCAGGCAAGAGTACTGGAGTGGGGTGCCATTGCCTTAGCTATTATGGTTTTCTTATTTCTCAAAGCAATTTGTTTGACAGTTAAAATAATTGCCTCACTTTACTTTCGAAGAAACCAAAGACAGCTTTCCAAGGACCCAGTTTCCCAGGAAAATGGCTCTGGGCTCCTTGGAGGAAGGCTATGGAGAAATTCACTATATGCATTTGTATGCATCTCTCTATTGAGATCTATCTTCTAAAATAGATTGTTAAGGCTCATACAAGTCTCGGTTGATGAACTGCCTCAGATCTAACAATTGTTGAGGGTCCATAATTCTTGGGTTTGCTATATCAGGTCTGTTCTTTAGTTGGCCACATCTGGAGTGTTTTGGGTATGTAAATTAAGTAAGATCTTAGAGATACAATGATTTCATTCTTAGGAACCCATGAACGATTAACCTGGGCAGAGATTTTTACTGATTCAACAGAGTTCTACTATCCTTCTTGTCCTGTTGCCTATTCTTATAGTCACATCCACTGTTTTCTCTTCTTAAGATCAGCCACCTGGGGTCCTCCCACCTCCACTGAGATTTCATCTCCCTCCAGTATATTTTTAGGGTAAAGATAACAACTAGTGAAATGCCTAAAATTACTTTACCCTACTTTTACATAATCCTGTGCTTTCGCTAATTAACCTGCCCCCTAAAGCCTTTATACTTTGCCAACAAAGGTCCGTCTAGTCAAGGCTATGGTTTTTCCAGTAGTCATGTATGGATGTGAGAGTTGGACTGTGAAGAAAGCTGAGCACCGAAGAATTGATGCTTTTGAACTGTGGTGTTGGAGAAGACTCTTGAGAGTCCCTTGGACTGCAGGGAGATCCAACCAGTCCATTCTGAAGAAGATCAGCCCTGGGATTTCTTTGGAAGGAATGATGCTAAAGCTGAAACTCCAGTACTTTGGCCACCTCATGTGAAGAGTTGACTCGTTGGAAAAGACTCTGATGCTGGGAGGGACTGGGGGCAGGAGGAGAAGGGGACGGCAGAGGATGAGATGGCTGGATGGCATCACTGACTCCATGGACGTGAGTTTGAGTGAATCCGGGAGTTGGTGATGGACAGGGAGGCCTGGCGTGCTGCGATTCATGTGGTCACAAATAGTCGGAAATGACTGAGCGACTGAACTGAGCTGAACTGAAAGCATTTATAAGGGAAAAACTGAGATCTCTTGGGGGAATGTGGTGAAGGCATAATTGGGACAGATTCACATGACAAATAAAATATAGAACATGTTGATCTTGGAATCTGATTACGAATTTTATAGTGAGATTAGGGGTAAGAGAGAGCACATCAGCTTTCTCCTGAAAGTCTGAAATAATCCAAATGCATGTGTCTTCCCAGAACCCTCAGTCTGATTGCTAGAATTTGCTCCTTTGTTGATTGATACACTAGCTTTCTTTAGGGCTTCCCCAGCAGTACAGCAGTAAAGAATCTGCCTGCTAATGCAGGAGACCTGGGTTTGATCCCTGGGTTGAGAAGATCCCCTGGAGGAGGGCATGGCAACACACTCCAGTGTTCTTACCTGGAGAATCTCATGGAGAGAGGAGCCTGGTGGGTACAGTCCACAGTGTTGCAAAGAGTTGGACATGAAAGAAGAAATTTAGCACACACACACACTAGCTTTCATGTTGTCACTTTTGTTGTTCAGTCACTTAGTCATGTCTGACTCTTTGTGACCCCATGGACTGTAGCACACCAACTTCCCTGTCCTTCACCATCTCCTGGGATTGCTCAAACTCATGTCCATTGGAGCCCAAGAAAATGAAGTCTCACTGTTTCCATTATTTCCCCATTTGTTTGCCATGAAGTGATGGGACTGGATGCCATGAATGTTGAGATTTAAGCCAGCTTTTTCAGTTTCCTCTTTCACTTTCATCAAGAGGCTCTTAGTTCCTCTTCCCTTTTTGCCATAAGGGTGGTGTCCTTTGCATATTTGAAGTTATGGACATTTCTCCCGGCAATCTTGATTGCAGCTTGTGCTTCATCCAAACCAGCATTTCATATGATGTACTCTGCATAAAAGTTAAATAAACAGGGTGACAATGTACAGCCTTGACGTACTCCTTTCCCAATTTGGATACAGTCCATTGTTCCATGTCCAGTTCTAATTGTTGCTTATTGACCTGCATACAGGTTTTAAGGAGGCAGGTAAGGTGGTCTGGTATTCTCATCTCTTGAAAAATTTTCCAGTTTGTTGTAATCCACACAGTCAAGGTTTTAGTGTAGTCAGAAGCAGAAGTAGATGTTTTTCTGGAATTCTCTTGCTTTTTCGATGATCCAGTGGATGTTGGCAATTTGATCTCTGGTTCCTCTGCTTTTCCTAAATGCACCTTGCACATCGGGGAGTTCTTGGTTCATGTACTGTTGAAGCCTAACTTTGAGAATTTTGAGGATTACTTTGTTAGCATGTGAAATAAGTGCAATTGTGTGGTAGTTTGAACATTGTTTGGCAGACCTTCTTTGGGATTGTAATGCAAACTGACTGTTTCCATTCCTGTGGCCACTGCTTTGTTTTCCAGATTAGATTTCATGTTAACCCTGGTAAACTCAAATGATTTTCAACTCTGCATCTCAAAAACTAATTCTCTGAAAGTTTTGTTTGTTACTTTGTTTCTTTTGTTGTCATTATTGTTTCCTTATCTTAGCCAAGGGTTAGAAAATCCAAGTAATTCTTTCAGTATTTTCAAATTAACCCTCGAAATCGATCTTGACAAAAGGATTTATGTGATTTTAGTTTACTGTTCTCTCATTCCATCTCATTGTTCTACACCATTGCAGACTTAAAGCTTACTTATTATCTTCCTTACTATCCAACCTTACTATCTTTCTTACAGTTTACAATTCAAGATGGTGCCTTTGATCACATCTCAGGCCAGGAATCAATTCAACATTTTCTTGAAGACCTCTGGCCCACTATAGGACTAATTTTGGTATTATCTAGGATTCTTCATTTGCAAGATACAGACAATGACAATTGGGCCAAAATAAGCCAGAAATTATTTTTTAAAAGTAGCTGTTAAAAAAAAAAAATCAAAGGAAAAATATTGACTTTGTAACATACATCAAAAGGGAGCAACTCCAGGATCCAGGTGGCAGGACCAATAATCAGTAGCCTATAGTCTGAAATTGGATAAATCTATGCCAAACATTTTCTGTATTTATTACTTCCCAAGAGAATAAGGCTTAGTGATGTAACTCAGACCACAAGCTTACTCCTTGATCAAGGGAATACAACACTAGTTAAGTGACACTTTTAAGATATCAGATAATTGCCAAAACAAGAACTGAGACACTGTTACTAAAAATGAAGGAATGTAAGATGTACAGGCAAAAGTAATGGATGCCTTCTACTTTAAGTCAATAAGACTGCACTGAACCTTGGGCAGTAAGCAGTAAGAAACAATCTCTATGACTAAATGCCTTAAGGATCCAGACAGTTTAAAATTTTTTTTAGAGAAAAGAAGGAAGAAGGAAAAAAACTTTGGATACCAAAACATTAACTGCTGTTTTCTACGTACTGTTTCTATAAACCTCTTACATCAGAGACTTAACAATTTTTTATATTTTCTAATGATTCTACAATAAATTTTTATTGCATTGAAAATGAGTAAAACAAATTTTTAAAAAATATCAAGGAACTTCCGATTTCTGCCCATGACAGATAAACTGTTACTGTATTTATCTTTATGCCATACTGCTGCTAAGTCACTTCAGTCATGTCCAACTCTGTGCGACCCCATAGACGGTAGCCCACCGTGCTCCCCTGTCCCTGGGATTCTCCAGGCAAGAACACTGGAGTGGGCTGCCACCTCCCTCTCCAATGATGAAAGTGAAAAGTGAAAGCAAAACCACTCAGTTGTGTCCAACTTGCAGCAACCCCAGGGACTGCAGCACCAGCCTCCTCTGTCCATGGCATTTTCCGGGCGAGAGTACTGGAGTGGGGTGCCATTGCCTTCTCTTTATGCCATATACCACCATAAAATATATAAGGCAAATATTTTCAGGAATTGTTCAACAGCTAGTACAGGATTGCTATTCTTAAGAGGAACATGTGAACTGAATCCCACATTTCCTCTGGAATTCTGCTTTGGAATATTGTATAAACCAGAACTTGGGACATTCAGCCCAAGGAGAGCAGGATGAACTCACTAAGCTAAGAGGCAGAGATTGGATTTGGGAGCTGCTGGAGTGACTGGAATTTGCACATCCCTGTACTAGCTAATACAAAATCTGTGTAGATTTTGTATCTATGAAGGTTAGGTTACCTATGAAGGTTCCTTGAGGTCTTCATGGAAGGCTGGGCTACGCAACAGGCTTTGTAAGGAGAAAGTGTCATAGTTGTGAGAAATAAAGAAAATACTAGAAATGATGCAATTCTTTGAGAGTTTGGAGTTCTGGCCTGCTTAGACTGGAGAAATATTACTAAACACTTAGAACAACTGATTGAAATTCCAGAAAAAACACCCTGTAGGATTAAGTATAATGTTCTAGGAAGTGCCATGACCTAAAACTATGGAAAAAACTAAAATACACCATCTCCTAAAACCAAGCCTTTCAAGACCAATCAGAATCACCATAAATTTAACTGTCTGTCAGAATAAATCTCAGCACCATTTAAAGGAAGACAGTGTAGCCTATATTCCTACAATGTAGCACCCCAAAATGCCAAACATACAATAGAAAGTACTGGACATACGAGAAATGATAAAAATGTAACCCATATTAAAAAAATGATAACAGAAATAGGAAAGACCTCAAGATGACTGAGATGTTGGAATTATAGACAGTGATTAAAACCTATGTAATTATATTCAAAGATGTGAAGGAGAAGATGGACATAATGGTGAGATGGAAAATGTCAGCAGAGAACTAAAAATGATGAAAAGAAGAAAGCAAAAGTAAATTTATTTAAAGGGCTTAATAGCAGCTAGAGACAGACAGACATACAGTGTCAATTTCCTGCAAAGGTATCAAATTAAATGGGGGGGATAAATGTAAATGTAAATATAAATTTTCATCATGTGTTGGTGAAGAAACTTAACAAATATATGGGGGAAAGTGAACCTCTACCTTTACATTATAACAGGATTAATTTGAGATGCTTCATAGGACAAATGTTAAGTGTCACAATTATAAATGTTTTAGAATAACATTTAAGGGACTATATCTGGACTTTGGGAAGACAAATATTTCTTAGAGAACACAAAATGCACTAATCATAAAAGAAAAAATGAACTTCAAACTTAAGTCTTGACATCAAATAATAATTAAGAAATTGTAAATGGTAGCTATGATTTAGAAGAANATATTTATATAATATTATATATAAAATTTCTAATTATATGAATCTCAAGAATAGGCAAAAATCTTTCTGGTGATAGAAATAAGAAAAATGGTTACCTATGAAGGGTAGAAGTGGACTGGAATGGGAATGAAGGCACTTTCTGTGGAGATGAAACTTTTTGTCTTAAGATTTTGGTACACTGTTATATAAATTTATTAAAAATCTCATTAAATTATATTCTTAAATGTGTGTGTTGTATTTTACATACCACTGTATATAAAAATTATACCTAATTATCTTGAGTTGCTTTCTATGTGCTACAGTCTTCACCAGTAGCTCTCAATTGGCTACAATTTTTGCTCTAGAGGTCATTAAACATCTGGAGTCATGTTTCTGTCATGACTTGGTAGTATACCATGGACATCTAGTAGGTAGAAGCCAGAGATGCTGCTAAACGCAGGATATCATTCCACAACAGAGGATTGTATGACCCCAAATGTCACTAGTGCAGAGGTTGGGAAACCTTGCTTCATACCAAGCAATTTACATGTATTCGATCATTTCTAAAGTACCCTAAGAAAAGTAATAGAATAAGATTAACTGATCATTTTGGTCAATCACATACACCTCTTTAAAGAACATATCAGCACTGCAATATTTTACAGAATAGGCAAACTACATCCAGAATTTAGGAGAACAGGTCGTTTTTGGTTAATATCGATCTTTGCCATTGGGAAAGGACAGGACTCTCATTAAACATAAATGATCCAAGAAATATGTAACAAAGACAAGGGTACTCAGGGTTGGAATAAAAAAAAAAAAATTCTGAATCGCTACATTTAAATGGCTAGTTGAGAGAAGAGCCAAGTACACTAAGTTACCATGTCCCTAATGATGACCCCCAAACCTGGCAGCAGCAGATTTGGATAGAAAAGCAAAAATCATGGTGCAAAGCCAGAGACAGACTGATAATGTGGATTAAGGAAGGAGTGGGACTGGCTTTATGGAAATTTCCAAACCAAACAGCCACTATGACTTTTTCTTCATAACCTGTAGAAATGGCTTGAAATGTGAAAAAACCTAGAGAGTAAACCTGTGAGTAATTGGGGCAGTACCATCATACTTTTCAGTGAAAACAATACTGTGCTTGGAAGTAGGGGTTGTGACATTTATCAGGTTAGTCCATATTGCTAGCTTCAGTCTCTTCATCTGTAAAATAAAAGACAGGAGAGGCTGAAATTATGAGGTCTTTTCACTGATTCACCTGTTAGTTCTTCTTTCCCAGCTTGACAGCATTTTGGAGTATAGAAAAGACACCAAACATACAAGGAGCAATGCCTAGAAAAACGATCCTGTGTAAGCCCTCTCCATTCCTTTTTATTCTCTTGCTTTATACTGTTACAGCATTTGTAGGGCTTCTTATTTATTTATGTCACAAGCACTCCTTATTTTCACAAGTGCTTTAAAAAATATTTTCCATCATGGTTTATCATAAGATATTGAATATAGTTCCCCATGTGCTATATGTTAAGATCTTGTTGTTTATCCATTCTAAATGTACCAGTTTGCATCTACCAACCCGGAACTCTCAGTCCATCTCGCTCCCTGCCCCGCCCCCTCCTTGGCAACCACAAGCTAGTTCTCCATGTCTATGAGTCTGTTCCTGTTTTGTAGATAGGTTCAAAGCACTCTTTATGCAGTTGTAACTATTTGCCTAGAAAGTTTCCATTCATACCATATTCTTTCTATAATTGCAAACAGCCTCTTTAACCTTTAGAACCCAAAGTGCTCATTTCTTGCCTAAGGAAACCACATAGACATCTTTGTTATGGACAGACAGCTCTCTTATTAATCTTTCTGAATTCTTAGCCAGTCAGAGACTTGCCTACTGGATTCAAAATCTGTGATTTTAACCAGGCAAATAAGTGAAAAATTTAATTTTTAGGTTCAGCAACTCAGAAAATCTGTACTAAAAGTACAGATACTTTACTTCAGTGCATTGAATCCAGCTATCATCTGTCTTTTGTTTTCACTGGTTCTTACTTTTTCATTATATATAAACTTTCCTTCCCAAAGTAAGCTTAGCTGTGGAGATGAGGAATCATTACAGGGTCGCTGTGCACAGTCCTGACGTAAAGCTGAACAATTATTTCTAAGAACTCAGACTTAAATAGCCCAAATTTTTCGGCAGCCCCAAATCAATCTTGCTGCCCTACAGCAGCTGCCCAAACTGTCTGCTATGGGCCTTTAGTTCTCTGTGTGCCCAACGGTTTGCTGTTTTGTTTGTTAACCTTCAACATATTTTCCCAGTCCATATGATGAGTTTTTGTTTTTTAGTTTTTTTTATTTTAATCTTAGGTCCCAAGATCTTTCATTTGTCCTGAACTGCAACCATTTCACTGGGACCTATTGAATAACTCTAATTCATTAGTGTGTGTGTTAGTTGCTTAATCATGGCCAACTCTTTGGGACCCCACAGACCACAGCCCACCAGGCTCCTCTGTCCATGGAGTTCTCCAGGCAAGAATACTGGAGTGGGTTGCCATTTCCTTCTCCAGGGGATTTACCCGACCCAGAGGTTGAACCCAGCTCTCCTGCATTGCAGGCAGATTCTATACCATCTGAGCCACCAGGGAAGCCCGCAGTGTATCTGTATAATGGAATATTATTTAGGCATAATCGAATTCATTATTATTCCTCATAAATCTTGATTCTGTTTTAATTTCCAGTTATCAGCTAGAATCCAGGGCTAAACTCTTAAGATCATCTAAAATCATGGCTCTACACTGTTTTACCATGGTTACTCTCACATTCAGTTCAGTTCAGTTCAGTCGCTCAGTCATGTCCGACTCTTTGCGACCCCATGAATCGCAGCACGCCAGGCCTCCCTGTCCGTCATCAACTCCCGGAGTTCACTCAGACTTCCATCGAGTCAGTGATGCCATCCAGCCATCTCATCCTCTGTTGTCCCCTTCTCTTCCTGCCCCCAATCCCTCACATTACCATGGTGTAAAACATTGTTTCTGCTGTGTCTTAAGTACCCTCTACCTCGCTGAGCTTCTCAGGAAATCATCAACTTTCTAATTATATTTTGGATACTGATTCAGACTGCTGGCTATGACAACAAAGAACAAACTCTCTCATCAGGTATATGATGTACTTTTTGGGATATTGATTAACTTTTTAACTCTGAGAACTTCCCCCTACTCCACACAGTAGATGGGCTGCCTGGTTTATTCTATGAAATCCTAAGCCAAGGTTTAGCTTGCTCTTTATTAAGGTGCCAGCTACTAAATATTTTATGCTCTGTGGGCCATACAATTTCTGTTGCTACTACTCAGTTCTGCCATGGCAGTGTATACCGGCCATAGACAATGCTTAGATAAGTGGATATGGTTGTCTTCCAATATGATTTTATTTATGCAAGTCTGGTGCATACTCAGTCTGGCCCAGGTGAAGTAAGTTTTCAGACCCTTCTCCTAAGATTTCAGTTAGCAGTAGGCATGTGATCTAAGTTTGGATTATTTTCCAGGAATTCTGAAATGGGATAAGAAGAAATTATGTAACTTGTCTCTTTTTGTGATTTGAACTGAAAAGACAAATATACGTACTTTGCAAGGGGACAACTCTTACCTAATAGCTTCACAGAAAGATCTGGTCTACAAGTGTGATGACAGCAGTAGAAAGTCCTTCCTAATGCACTGGTCTCTAGCTACTCTTCGTTCATCACTCAGTTGCCACTGGAGATGATAGCATGTCTTACAACTGAGTTCAGTCAAAAAATGAGAATACACGGGTTATGACATTTTAGACTGTAAATGACAAACAATTCAGCTCACTTAAACAAAATAAAAATGTAGCATAAAGAAAATAGAATTGATCCCCAAATTGAAAAAAGAATACTTCCTCAAAAACAAATTACCCAAGACCAAGTGGAAAACTTTCTGCTATAGCTGCTAATGTTTTCTGAAAACACAGAGAATATGATCACCATGAAACAGAATCAAGGGAGTCATAAACAGGCAAAATCAGAAATAAAGACTGAGAGAAACTTCTATTTCAAGTTGTGGCAGGTTAGCTTTTGTGAGAACACTTTGGCAAAGAGCAATTAGAAAAAATGTATACATAAAAGAAAATAATAATGAACTAAATGAAGGCACTGGAAAATCACCAAGAGAATGTGAATTTCAGAGGTGAATAATTCAGAAAAAAGAGGAACTCAGATTAATAAACTCATATTGTACACCACATTATATCTTAAGGTATTTACCAAATCTAACCTAGTAGTTTCAACCAAATTGCTGATACATAAGCATGCTGACAACGTCACAGAAGCTGAGGAATCTAAAGTAGGAGCTCAGAGACCATCAAGGAAGAATGATTTTGACACTCAGCTCAGGCTTTCAGCCAAGGTGCTCAAGGTGCTCAAATTAACAAATTTGCATTATTATTCTTAGGATACAGAACTGAGCATAAAACAGACAAATTGTCTTTGCTAATATTCCAGTTCTAGAGAGACACAGCAAGCAAGATAAATGAGTAAACCTGTATAGTATATATCATAGTCATAAGTGAGTTATAAGTGGGAAATTCTAAATAAGGAAGGAAAACAGTCTTTGAGTTGGAAATCTGTGAGTTATTTTCTTACATAAGCACTGACTCTACTCAACTTTAGCCACCTGATTCCATCTATTGTTGATGGGTCCCAATTGGCTTCCCGATTATGGCAGAAAGCGCAGAGGAACTAAAAAGCCTTTTGATGAAAGTGAAAGTGGAGAGTGAAAAAGTTGGCTTAAAGCTCAACATTCAGAAAACAAAGATCATGGCATCAGGTCCAATCACTTCATGGGAAATAGATGGGGAAACAGTGGAAACAGTGTCAGACTTTATTTTTTTGGGCTCCAAAACCACTGCAGATGGTAATTGCAGCCATGAAATTAAAAGACGCTTACTCCGTGGAAGAAAAGTTATGACCAAGCTGGATAGCATATTGAAAAGCAGAGACATTACTTTGCCAACAAAGGTCTGTCTAGTCAAGGCTATGGTTTTTCCAGTGGTCATGTATGGATGTGAGAGTTGGACTGTGAAGAAAGCTGAACGCCAAAGAATTGATGGTTTTTAACTATGATGTTGGAGAAGACTCTTGAGAATCCCTTGGACTGCAAGGAGATCCAACCAGTCCATCCTAAAGGAGACCAGTCCTGGGTGTTCATTGGAAAGAATGATGCTGAAGCTTGGCCACCTCATGCAAAGAGTTGACTCTTTGGAAAAGACCCTGATGTTGGGAGGGATTGGGGGCAGGAGGAGAAGGGGACAACAGAGGATGAGATGGCTGGATGGCATCACAGACTCGATGTACGTGAGTCTGAGTGAACTCCGGGAGTTGGTGATGGACAGGGAGGCCTGGCGTGCTGCGATTCATGGGATCGCAAAGAGTCGGACGTGACTGAGCAACTGAACTGAACTGAACCGAACTAATCTAACCACTTTCCAATTAAGCCTACATAGATTTACCAGAGATCTTTCTCTAAATACTAATCTAGGTATTAATACTGTTTCCTGCTCTAAATTCTTCAGTGATGCCTCGACTCCACATAAAAATATGACAAAGACCCATATTTTTTTTTAATCCAACCAACCTGGATTAGGTTAACTTGTTCCAACCTGATGCTGTTATTCAACTCAAATATCCACTGATCCTTATTACGCTTTGCATTTCTCCATTCTCAATCGTATTTTAATAGGGCAAGACCTATCTTACCAAAACACAAATCTATCACATCACTCTCACTTATAAAACATTTCAGTGATTGTGCATTATCTAAGAGTTATAAAGCTGGCTGCTTATTATGACGGGAAGCCTCATTTCATTCCATATCCCCAGTTCATGTTTCAGTCATTGATCCTGAACCTAGAGTGGCTAGCACCTCAATTCTGCCTAATAAACTACTGATTTTTTTTTAGAATTCAGCTCCAACATTTCCTCTTTTGGTTCTTATCCCTGCCAGAAATTAGGTGCTCACCTAGCACTTTAAGTAAATATTTATTGTAACATACTAAACCTATAATTTTTCATTTTGTTCCTTCTATCATAAAAGCACCATTTGTTGTGTATTTCCTGATACATAAATATTTCTCAAATGTTTGATGTACATAACATAATACATTTCAAACAACAGACAGTATTGATATATGCACATCTGTTAACTAAAGGACTAGAATCAAAATTCTCAGGAAAGAGAATATCATACTGTGAAAAGTTAGGTGTGATACAATCACTGAAACACAAGAGGAAATTCTTGATTGAAGACATGTGAAAGTCAGTTACTGGTAGGTTTTTGGGCAACAAAAACAAATGCCGTAGAGGGTCTGGGGAGCATACACTCCCCAAGAGAAGTTTGGCTAGCAGTGAGCATGTGACACAAAGCCATATTTATGAGCTTTTCTCTCTTCTATTTTTTTTGACCTGCCTTATGCTGGCCCAGTTATTATTAAGCTATCACCTTAGTGAACACATTCTTTATACCATGTGGTTCATTTCTTATCTGTGTTGTATATATTGCTGTGTTTGCATTTGTGTGTGTTGGTTTTTAATGATTGAAGTGAGGTAAAACACTTAGAACCTCCAAGTTATCTCTGGCCATGCCTGGTGAGGGACGTTAATTGAAAGTTAAAACCTTTATGACAAATGGTTCTTTCCTTGTCTATAGAAAGGTTATTTTTACAACAATAGTTGGAGATCAGTTCTGCTACATATCTCTTCTCATTTGGCACCATATTCTTCAACTTATCACATAGTTTCTTAGATAATTTTGGTGCATTTCTGCTCTCTTCATTAACCAACAAATTTACCAAGAACAGTTTTCACTTTTCTGGATTTCCCCCATACAATTTAGCCCAGTTCTCATCAGTAGGTAGTTACATAACTGAATTCATCTAGCACTATTCTCTCTTGGACCACAGGGAGATCAAACCAGTCAATCCTAAAAGAAATCAACCTTGAATATTCATCGGAGGGATTGGAGGCTGAAGTTCCAATATTTGGCCACCTGATGTAAAGAGATGACTCGCTGGAAAAGATCTTGATGCTGGGAAAGACTAAAAGCAAAAGAAGAGGGTAGCAGAGGATGAGATGGTTAGATAGCATCACTGAGTCAATGGACATGAATCTAAGCAAACTCTGGGGGATAGTGAAGGACAGGGAAGCCTGGCATGCTACAGTCCACAGGATTGCAAAGAGTCAGACATGACTCAGTGATTGAATAACAACACAATTCAGTTTGTTTAGATGTAAAGTCACGGTTAATTCTATGGGTTTACTTTAATATTGCTTTTTAAGCTAAACAACTAACAGTGTATTAGAAATAAGAGAAACACTGTGTTAATCGATTAACCCATGAATTTATCTAAAAATACTTTATAGGATGACAAGAAGTATAAATAAGAAGCTTGTAATTGAATTAGAAGTAAGCTCCCCTGTTGGATGAATATATGGAGTTCCAAAGCATATCACACTGATTTGTAAGGCTGTCTGCATTCATAAAGTGAATCCATGAAATTGCTGTATATCGATATGTTAGGCAAGCAGTTAAAGTGATTTACTTTTATTATTTGCAATAGCAATTTATAATTAATATGAGTCTGTTGCTAAAATAAGTTTAATGTATTTTTCAGCTTCTAACTGACATAAACATGAGCAGTAAGAATAGTAACATATATTACTAAAATATAACACTTGAATTCCTCCCCAGAATCCTTAATCAGTGTTTTAATTAATTCAGTGACTGTACTACATGGAATTAAGGTTTATTTTTGTGACAAATGCATGCCAACAAAAAAGGAAGCTGGTAATCAATATCAGAATTTGTTTTATGATAATCCTGGGAAAGATGACTGCAAGGTAAAGACAGCAGAAGGGCTCCTCTATGAGAAAAAAAGAAGCTAAATAATTTTTAAGTCAAAGCACACAAACAAACAGAACTCTTCCATTCCTTACTCATTTTTTAATTCGATTGTTATTACTCTGATAATTGGCTCAATATATCAGCTTCTGTTTGGCACAGAATTATTTTAGGTAGTAAATGAGCTGTATTTGAGTTTCATAACTGAGCATGAATCATTGCCTTTGAAGTAGCCAAATCTTTGAAGACAGCTGTTGAGACAATTTCAACTGATGATAATTTTAAAAAATCATAAGTACCAATTTACAATGTGTCTCAGAAAACTGAACTACTTATTACATTCAGTAACTTGTCCCTTTAGGGTGAGAAAGAAGCAATAATTGTTTCTAGTGTAACTTATGGTGATATTTTATAAAACATTAGAAAACCAAATGCCATTTTTCACCTTATTCTCTTAAATATTAAAGAGTACAAAGCTCTGTTAAGGTCACCATTCCTAAAGGGTTTAATCAGTGATACAAAGGATTGTGGCAAAGAACTCAATGGCCATTTAATATTTTTCATTCAATCATACATAACTTTTGTTAGATAGATGAAAGTTAAAATAGATATTGTACATTAAAAGCTCTTTTTATTTCTCAGTGCTTCATCAGGAGAGGTGAAAATGTAGTTGGGGATTTTACATTCTCCTTTATTTGGATGGTTGTGAGCCCATGGGAACTTTTGTTTTCTAGCTGGATGGATGATTTACAATAAGGAGAAGCTGAATGGGTTAGAAAGACAGTGAAAGATAATGTTTCCACATCTATTTCAATGAAAAAAAAAGTCCATGCATAAAGTCCAGAAGAATCGTTCATTGGGCGTCATTTTGCATGCTGTGATTTTAAGTTCTTCTCATCATATGGTCAATATAGATATTTTCTCATTATTCTGTATATCTAAGCCAACTGAAGTTATCTAAGGATGCCTGCTGCTTAGTTTTATAGAAGTATACAAAATTTTTATAGCTGTTGGGAAGAAAAAATATCCTTATTACTTTTTTCTGTCCAAAACTAATTCTTTAGTGAGCTGATTTATTCTTTCAGTAAAAACAAAATGATTCAAATTATGGAGCCCAACAAATATATAAGTTTAGAGCAAGGGACAGGTAAATCACTTTGCAATCACTACCTAGGTATCAATTGTTAGAAATTTAGTGAAAAGGACTTGTGTCCAGAAATAGGACAAAATCATAATACTAAGCTATAATATCCAGTGTAAATTAATCTCTGCTTGCTGTTGCTGCTGCTAAGTCACTTCAGTCGTGTCCGACTCTGTGCGACCCCATAGATGGCAACCCACCAGGCTCCTCTGTCCCTGGGATTCTCCAGGCAAGAACACTGGAGTGGGTTGCCATTTCCTTCTCCAATGCATGAAAGTGAAGAGTGAAGGTGAAGTCGCTTAGTCGTGTCTGACTCTTCACCACCCCATGGACTGCAGCCTACCAGGCTCCTCCGCCCATGGGATTTTCCAGGCAAGAGTACTGGAGTGGGTCGCCATTGCCTTCTCCAAATTATTCTCATGGTCAATGAAATGTCAATCAAAACCCCTCAAAAAACTGATGACATTAAAACCAAATTTATGACTTCCAATTTTCAGATTCACTAGAAATAAACTTGATGTCTCCATTCTAACAAAAAGGTAAATGTCTGAAACGGAACTTCCAAACAGAAAATACCAGGCCCAGATAGGTTCATTGGTGAGTTCTACCAAATGTTTGAATGTCAGTTATCTACAATCTCTGCAAAAGATAGAAGCAGAGAGAGAATATTTTTTTTAACTCATTCCATGAAGCAGCATCACTCTAATGCTGAAACGAGACACAGACATTACTTGAAAAATATAGGCCCAAGTCTCTCATGAACATAGATGCAAAAAATCTTAACAAAATATGAGAAAATTGAATAAAAAAATTACAAGACAGAATTATACACCACGACCAAGTGGGATTTATCTCAGATATGCAAAACTGATTCAATACTCAAATATTAATTAATGTAACCCATTATATCAAAATACCAAAAAAGAAAAAAAATCATATGAACATTTCAATATGCAGATAAAAACATTTGATAAAATCCAACACCTATTCATGATATAACTTCTCAATAAACTAGAAATAGAGAGGAACTGCTTCAACTTGACAAAACTACCTGCAGCTAACATCATACTTCATCATACATACATCATCATACATGGTGAGAAACCCAAAGTCTTCCCACTAAGATCAATCATGAGACAAGGATATCTCTTCTCACCACTTCTTTTCTATATGTACTAGAACATCTTGATAATGGAATAAGGAAAGACAAGGAAAGGAATGAAAAGAAAAGAAAGGAAAAGGTTTATAGACTGGGAATGAAGACATAAAACTACTTTCAATTGTAGAAAACATGAATGTCTCTGTAAAAAACCTGAAAGAATTGACAAAAGAACTCCTGGAAAAAAGTGCTGGGAGAACAGAAACTTCACATGCAAAAATAAAGGATACCCAAAACTTTTTCTCATTTTAAAATAAAAGGTGTTTTATCTTGGGAAGAACAACTAAAACCTTGGGAAGACAGTTTACCACAGATTATGTGAGGCTCATAAAAATCATTTTATTGTAGGAAAATTAGATGTGTTGAAAATAGGAGAACATTCCAAAAATTCAGAGACACAAAGAAGGCACACAAATATGCCAATTCCAAACTTACAAGAAACTAGCTCCTTTTTGCTAGTAAATATTTATATATATGAAAAAATTCAGCCTGAGACATAATTTCATTTATACTTTCATTTTATACAGGGGGTTCTATCGCAAATTGTTAAGAGGCTACCAATACGTGTAAAGAAGAACTAGATAAACATAAAACTGCCCAATTAGTTTAGGTCAGTTCTCAGCAGGACTAAATGCAAGCATCACTAACAAAAGTGCATTAACATACATTGGTTCATGAGAACAAAATCTGACTATTTTAATACTACTAAAGCCCTTTAAATATTGGAATTCTTTCATAGTAGCAACATAATCTTTATGAATGTTATTTTCATAGATAAAGTAATGATTGACCTAGCATAAATAATATGACCACTAATGGGAATATATATGGTAGGTTGACATGCTTTCAAGGGAGAGTTTTTGGAAATAGTTTAGTAGCTCATTCATTACATGTTGAATTAATAAAAATTTGCTATTTTGCACACTTGTGTCAATTGATATTATGAATAGATCACAATGAAAACCTCATAATATTTTATTAAAATATGAATGTTCTGAAATAAATTTTATTTGATAACCATAGAATTTAAGCTTGCTATTGGGTTGCAGGGGAGATTTCAAAGAATTCACAATCTTCATTACTATCATATATTATTCACAATCTTAGATTACCCTCAGTAACACAGCATTGTTTTTCTTCATATAAAATTATAGGGATTTAATGTGAAATTAAAGTGCCTTTTTCTTTTAGCCCTTATGTTTCTGAGACTTGATCACATAACAGAATTGCATGCTGAATGCCATAATCTGAAGATCTGAGCAGGTTATGATTTTTTCAGGGTCACAATAAAGTTTCTCTGGGTAGTCTAATGTGTATGGAATATCTGATTCTTGATGATATTCATCTATACAACTGAATATAGTTCATATTTCAATAATCTGTGACTTTGAGCAAGTTCTTTAAATTTCCCTATTCTTGGATTTCTCACTTGTACAGTGGTACTAATGTTTTTTGCCTGTCTTGTACTTTACAGATATACTTGATTCTTGTGCTTCTCTTCCAAAAGTGTTCATTGCTCAGTAAAAGAGTTAATATACACGAATATGTAAGCCTGAAATTGGAAAGACAATAAAGATCATGAGAGACATTTAGGTTAGCAGCCTGTGGAACTTGTAAGTCACTGTTCCTGGGACTCTAGGGCAGATTTAGGTGAGGATCGAATCTGTATGAAAAGTTTCATACCTGGTAGACAATGATTCCCAGTAAGGTTGGTTGCTCCAGAAGTTTGTTTACTGATGTTTTGATTTTAAAAGCAAACTGGTCTTTGCTGGGTACTCATTGCCCTTTCTCAGTAAAGAGACAGGTTTGAGTTTTTTGCCACCCTCAGCAGTGTGCTGTCATTCTCTCAACAGAAGTAAAAACTGTTAACTTATATTCTTATTAGCATACAATCCTATCTGAACAGGAGAGACTCGCATCAACATTTGACTGCTTGGGTACTAAAATTTTAATTCAATTTTTCTCAAGAAATTTAAGAGTGAGGTTCAAACATCAATTTATTAAAATGTTTAGGCTTTTTTGTGAAGTATAATCTGTCTCAGCAAAAGGCAAATCCTGTTACATCCAAAATGTATAGTTCTCAATGGATGTCTCTAATCTGTGTACATTTATCAAAATGATAATCAGTCTGTTTAAAGCTCTAATTTTTTTTTTTTTGAAATCCTAACATATCATGGAGACAAGATGGTTGCCACCACTTACAACTAAAACCTGCCTATCCCTTAATGAGATGCAAAATATATGTAAAATGTAAAAAGAATGCCACTACCAGCTAAATAATGTTATTGTCTCTGAGATAGTTTATGATATTGATGTGGTTGGTTATCTATCTGTGTGAAAGAAAAATGCAAATTCAAATTATTGAACATCAAGAGAGTTCTCTGAAGTCTAATTTATATTCTAAAACAGTAACATCACACAGAAATACTGTTTCCAGAATTATCCTGTGAAAATGTCTTTACTCAAATTTTCAAAGCAAGCTCTGAAGAATTCAGAGTAAGGTTAAAATATAAAGTTCCTACTAGTATCCCAAAATAGAAAATGGCAAACTAATCAGATCTAATCTTGAAAATAGTAGAGCTGACTCAGTAGCAGAGATCTTATTTAACAGCTAAATAATGGAAAGTTTGGAGATTAAAAAACAAAAAACAGACAAGAATACAATTAAAAAAACTATCAAGATTTGCCTCTAGGGACTTCCCTGGTGATCCCTGACCTGGGAAGATATCACATGCCTTGGAGTAATTAAGCCCCTGTGTCACGACTGTTGGGCAAATGTGCCGCAACTACTGAAGTCCACGTGCCCTTGAGCCTGTGCTCCACAATAAGAGAAGCCAACACATTCCGATGCCTGTGTACCGCAACTAGAGAGTAGCCCTCACTTGGGGCAAGTAGAGAAAGCCAGCGCAGCAAAAAGACCCAGCGCAGCCAAAAATAAATAAATCAAAACCAATACAGTAATGTAAAGTAAACTAAAGTTAAAATAAAAATTTTAAAAATAAAAAAAAAAAAAGAATTGCCTCTAGAAAAGAAACTTGGGATAATCTTACTTTTTAACATATTTTACTATACTGAGACATCACCTAAAAAGGGAATCTGCATCTCTTTTCTGTGCTCAGTCGTGTCTGACGCTTTGTGACCCCATGGACTGTAGCCTGCCAGGCTCCTCTGTCCGTGGAATTTTCCAGGCAAGGAAACTGGAGCGGATTGTCATTTCCTATTCTAGGGGATCTTCCCGACCCAGGGATCGAACGCTTGTGGCTTGCGTCTCTTGCGTTAGCAGGCAGATACTTTACTTCTGTGCCTCCTGGGAAGCCCATATATAATGTGTATGTGAGCTCAGTTGCTCAGACTAAACACACAGCTGCCAAATCTGGTAAAGATAATTAAGATAACTCACTGAATTTAGATTTCTTTCTTTCTTGGAGCTTCATATTTTTCCCTTTTTATTGTCTGTTCACAAATAAAGTTATAACTCAACATTATNATGACATTTGAAGCAACATGAATGGACCTAGAGTGTAACATACTGAGCAAAGTAAGTCAGAGAAAGAAGGAAAAATATCATATGATATTCCTTATATGTGAAATCTAAAAGAAAATAATACAAGTGAACTTACTTACAAAACAGAAGGAGACTCATGACTTAGAAAACAAACTCATGGTTTGGGATAGTTAAGGATTTTGGAAGGGTCATATCAGTTCAGTTCAGTTCAGTCACTCAGTCGTGTCTGACTCTTTGCAACCCCATGAGTCGCAGCACGCCAGGCCTCCCTGTCCATCACCAACGCCTGGAGTTCACTCAGACTCACGTCCATCGAGTCAGTGATGCCATCCAGCCATCTCATCCTGGGTCCTCCCCTTCTCCTCCTGCCCCCAATCCCTCCCAGCATCAGAGGCTTTTCCAATGAGTCAACTCTTCGCATGAGGTGGCCAAAGTACTGGAGTTTCAGCTTTAGCATCATTCCCTAAAAGAGATCCCAGGGCTGGTCTCCTTCAGAATAGACTGGTTGGATCTCCTTGCAGTCCAAGGTACTCTCAAGAGTCTTCTCCAATAACACAGTTCAAAAGCATCAGTTCGTCAGCACTCAGCCTTCTTCACAGTCCAACTCTCACATCCATACATGACCACAGGAAAAACCATAGCCTTGACTAGATGGACCTTAGTCGGCAAAGTAATGTCTCTGCTTTTGAATATGCTATCTAGGTTGATCATAACTTTTCTTCCAAGGAGTAAGTGTCTTTTAATTTCATGGCTGCAATCACCATCTGAAGTGATTTTGGAGCCCAAAACAATAAAGTCTGACACTGTTTCCACTGTTTCCCCACCTATTTCCCATGAAGTGATGGGACCAGATGCCATGATCTTCGTTTTCTGAATGTTGAGCTTTAAGCCAACATTTTGACTCTCCTCTTTCACTTTCATCAAGAGGCTTTTTAGTTGCTCTTCACTCTCTGCCATAAGGGTGGTGTCATCTGCATATCTGAGGTGATTGATATTTCTCCTGGCAATCTTGATTCCAGCTTGTGTTTCTTCCAGTCCAACGTTTCTCATGATGTACTCTACAAATAAGTAAAATAAGCATGGTGACCATATACAGCCTTGATGTACTCCTTTTCCTATTTGGAACCAGTCTGTTGTTTCATGTCCAGTTCTAACTGTTGCTTCCTGACCTCATACAGGTTTCTCAAGAGGCAGGTCAGGTCATCTGGTATTCCCAGCTCTCTCAGATTTTCCACAGTTTCTTGTGATCCACACAGTCAAAGGCTTTGGCATAATCAATAAAGCAGAAATTGATGTTTTTCTGCAACTCTCTTGCTTTTTCCATGATCCAGCGGATGTTGCCAATTTGATCTCTGGTTCCTCTGCCTTTTCTAAAACCAGCTTGAACATCAGGAAGTTCACGGTTCACGTATTGCATACACACTGCTATATTTAAAATGGATAACTAACAAAACCTATTGCATAGCACATGAAACTCTGCCCAGTGCTATGTGTCAGCCTGGATGGAAGGACAGTTTGGAGGAGAATAGATACAAATATAGTATGGCCAAGTCGCTTCACTATTCATCTGAAACTATCACAACATTGTTAATTGGCTATAGCACAATACAAAATGTTTTTGGTGCTAAAAAAAAAAAATAAATTAAAGAGAAAGAAATTTGTTGGAGGTTCCCTTTGAACACTAATTGATAGTCTATAACATCCATAAGGAATAGAAATGTCACCTTTCACAGGCTCGTTTTAACGCCAGTCCTGCAGCTTTGCTGAGAAACTGGGAGTCCCGAGGCCAAGCCCTGACTGAGGAGGGCTCTGCGGGTTTTATCTCCCACCCAGAGTGTCCTTCTCCAAACAGGGCAAGCACATGTAGTCCTCCTCCTCGGCCGTCTTGGGAGAGATACCAACAATGCAAAGAAATAGAGGAAAATAATAGAATGGGAAAGACTAGAGATCTCTTCAGGAAAATTAGAGATACCAAAGGAACATTTCATGCAAAGATGGGCCCGATAAAGGACAGAAATTGTAGGGACCTAACAGAAACAGAAGATATTAAGAAGAGGTGGCAAGAATACACAGAACTGTACAAAAAAGATCTTCGTGACTCAGATAATCACGATGGTGTGATCACTCACCTAGAGCCAGACATCCTGGAATGTGAAGTCAAGTGGGCCTTAGAAAGCATCACTACAAACAAAGCTAGTGGAGGTGATGGCATTCCAGTTGAGCTATTTCAAATCCTGAAAGATGATGCTGTGCAAATGCTGCACTCAATATGCCAGCAAATCTGGAAAACTCAGCAGTGGCCACAGGACTGGAAAAGGTCCGTTTTCATTCCAATCCCAAAGAAAAGCAATGCCAAAGAATGCTCAAACTACCGCACAATTACGCTCATCTCACATGCTAGTAAAGTAATGCTCAAAATTCTCCAAGCCAGGCTTCAGCAGTACGTGAACTGTGAACTTGCAGATGTTCAAGCTGGTTTTAGAAAAGGCAGAGGAACCAGAGATCAAATTGCCAACATCTGTTGGATCATCAAAAAAGCAAGAGAGTTGCAGAAAAACATCAATTTCTGCTTTATTGATGATGCCATAACCTTTGACTGTGTGGATCACAAGAAACTGGAAAATTCTGAAAGAGATAGGAGTACCAGATGACCTGACCTGCCTCTTGAGAAACCTATATGCAGGTCAGGAAGCAACAGTTAGAACTGGACATGAAACAACAGACTGGTTCCAAATAGGAAAAGGAGTATGTCAAGGCTGTATGCTGTCACCCTGCTTATTTAACTTCTATGCAGAGTACATCATGAGAAACACTGGGCTGGAAGAAGCACAAGCTGGAATCAAGATTGCCAGGAGAAATATCAATCACCTCAGATATGCAGATGACACCACCCTTATGGCAGAAAGTGAAGAGGAACTAAAAAGCCTCTTGATGAAAGTGAAAGAGGAGAGTGAAAATGTTGGCTTAAAGCTCAACATCCAGAAAATGAAGATCATGGCATCTGGTCCCATCATTTCATGGGAAATAGATGGAGAAACAGTGGAAACAGTGTCAGACTTTATTGTTTTGGGCTGGGCTCCAAAATCACTGCAGATGGTGATAGCAGCCATGAAATTAAAAGATGCTTACTCCTTGGAAGGAAAGTTATGACCAACCTATATAGCATATTAAAAAGCAGATACAGCACTTTGCCAACAAAGGTCCGTCTAGTCAAGGCTATGGTTTTTCCAGTGGTCATGTATGGATGTGACAGTTGGACTGTGAAGAAACCTGAGCGCTGAAGAATTGATGCTTTTGAACTGTGGTGTTGGAGAAGACTCTTGAGAGTCCCTTGGACCGCAAGGAGATCCAATCAGTCCATTCTAAAGGAGATCAGTCCTGGGTGTTCTTTGGAAGGACTGATGTTGAAGCTGAAACTCCAATACTTTGGCCACCTCATGGGAAGAGTCGACTCATTGAAAAAGACCCTGATACTGGGAGGGATTGGAGGCAGGAGGAGAAGGGGACGACAGAGGATGAGATAGCTGGATGGCATCACGAACTTGATGGACTTGATTTTGAGTGAACTCCAAGAGTTGGTGATGGACAGGGAGGCCTGGCGTGCTACTGTTCATGGGGTCGCAAAAAGTCGGACACGACTGAGTGACTGAAATGAACTAAACTGAACATACATAAATTATGAGCGATTATCCAAATTCAAAATAAACTAAATGAGTAACAGATCTTAGAACTTTCCCATTATCCTTTTGGTTCTAATCAAGATTACTATTTTCAAATATTCCTTTTGTGTATTGTGAATTGGAGATATTTTATTATCTTCAAAGATATGTTGTAATTCAATAAATATAAGAATTGTGGCCCAAAATTAATGGTAAATCATGACATTTAGACATCTTTGAAACAAGAAAATGGTCTACAAATATTATTTACTTTAGTGCTACATTTATAAGTCAGCATTTTATGGTAGTTTAATGATTTTAAAATGTACTAGAATAGTGTCTATCTCAAAATTGCATTCTAAAAGTCAGAATTGTATTTTGTAAAGAATTAATTTTAATCATGTCTGCTCTTATAAGTTGTGCATTATGAATTATTTTTCTGAATGCATATACATCTATGATTTTCTTCTCTGTTATGTAAAAAGATAAAAATAATTTACATGTGCAAAAATGTATCATGGACTACCAAAGTGACCCAGAAGGCACATATGGTAGTAATGAGTAACTACAATAAAGTGAATATACTTTCTGTATGTCTTATTTTTTCTAAAAGCTTAAAAACAGAAACTTTTTTTACATTACAGTGAATGTACTGTAATTAGGTTTAAGGAAACTGTGAATAAAAGGAACATAAC
>SJYQ01001833.1:562680-647356 GCA_006410935.1 Redunca redunca | reverse complement strand
AAATCTCCCATATGAAAATCAACTATAGTAAATAAAAGTCTAAATAAAGAGTGGATTGCTGAAAATAGATTTTATAATTCATTTACATTCTTATTTCACAAGGAGTATAATTTTTGGATAAGAATAAAAATTATAAAAAGTATAATATTTTGAATTATTTCTTGATTTTTATATCATTAGGCACAAGTTAGTGAATTTCAATCTTTAGACTTTTCAAAAAGGATAGGGTTTTCAAATTCATAATGGGGCATTTATTTGTTGTGTGATGAAATTTTGGGACTTAGACATCTCCATTTACAATACAGAATTTTAAGACAAAAGACTAAAATAAACTTATTTAAATATAATTTTGTAGAAATGCTTACATTTTCAATAATTCAGCTTGTTATTTTCTTTTAAAAGTACTTTCAAAATTGCAGTTAGACCCACCTGCCAATGCAGGAGACATAAAAGATGCAGGTTTGATCTCTGTATTGGGAAGATCCCCTGGAGAAGGAAATGGCAACCCACTCCAGTATTTTTGCCTGGAGAATCCCATGGATAGAGGAGGCTGGCAGGCTGCAGTCCATGGGGTCGCACATAGTTGGACACGACTGAAGAGACTTAGCACACACATGCGCACAACTGTTTTACAAAATCGACATAACAACCAGGACCCTTTGTTATTTAACATTTTTGGTCTGAAGATTGAGACCTTACTCAAGAAAGTAGGCACCAATGTAGGCATAGAAGTGACAAAGGGCACTTGGGACAAATGGTTGTATTTATGTGGCAATGATAGTGACAAGAAATATGGTGGAGAAGGCCAGGATAGCTCCCCTCAAACTAATGACATCATTTTGATGCAGCAAGTGTCATTTCCAGTCGATTAATACCACCACACCAAATAATCTGTTCAGAAAAATTACATTACAACTCCTTTTTCTGATACCATTGAAGGGGAAAGAAAAGGATAAAGAAAAACATAGTACATTTCAGCAAAAGGTTGAGGTAGAAGATAATCCTGTTTCTTTCAGGGTGGGAGGATGAGGAGGACCACAGAAGGAAATCAATAAAAGGTTTCAAAAGAAATGGCTGGTACAGTTTGAAGAATTTTAGTACTGTTTTGAGTAAACTTTATCAAATCTTTTATATCCATTCTAAAGAAAAGTACACGTCCTCTTCTACCATTTTTTATGAAAAGGCTTAAGATCTTAAATGATCCATTAGATACAATAGATATATAAGTTCAACAACAACTATAAAATGTAAAACCTGTGACATTTTCCTTGAGTTTCAATGCCTTTACAGGTCCTCACCTTGGTACTTTGAGGGATTTCCTTCCAGCTTCTAATCAGGAACCCCAGTCTTGCCTGAGGCTTTCCACAGTAGCTGTCAGAAGAGGTTTAGGATGAGGAATTTCTATTCTAGAACATGGATATTTTCTCCTTCAGAGGAGGTTTACATTTTAAACTTTCTTTATTGTCATGGATTTTTCTTCTTATAGGAGAAATCTGAAGGGTAGAAGACCTTACCAGAGTGCAGATGAAACAGCAGCAGCCACAATATTTCCCACTGCATAAGACTAGTTCTTCCACAAAGTCACAGGATAGTCAATTTACACCTCTTTTTCACATATGTCTTGCACTTCTAGCTTCAATTTATTTAAACACTTGCTGGAATTTTAATTTCTCAAGTGATTCAGAAAATGAACCAAATGAATCTCTGAACTGTCTTGCTGCAGTAGAGTCTAGTAATTATACCTGTGGGCCCAAGAGATAACCCAACCTGGGCTCAAACCCCACTCCTGTTTGGCAATCACTATCTACGGTATTATAAAAGTAATTTGTGTCTGTCTCAGTTTTCTCATCCAAAAAGTAAGATGAGTAACATCACCAACTTCGCAGTAAAATCATGAAGATTCAACCAAATATGTGAAAGTATCCTGAACATTTCACACATATGTTCGTGAATGATATTAATGCTATGATCATTGTCCTCACTTCACAAAGCTGTGATAATTAAATGACAAAAGTAATATAAGCCACTTAACCCAGTGTCTGGTATATTAAATGTGCCTATAAATGGTTAAGAGAAGGGTCTGTTTGGCTGACTTGATAAAGGAGTTAGTTCTGTCTTTATTTTATGCATGTTTGGTTCTTGTCTCCAACACTGTGCATATAAAGGTTAAACACATTTTGGTGTATGTATATACGTAAATCTTGTTACAATATTTATCTTATGATTGCAAAGGTTGTCTCTTAACTAGAATTTAATACAATATTTTATACATCCTTTGTAGCCAGAAGGAAGCAGTAGGGTAGCAAAACAACATTTGTGTTTTCTGTATGCTCAGCTTCTATTCTGGGTGATTTACTTACATTTGGCCACTCAATCCTCCCAGGAACCTTTGAGAGGGATGTTATTATCTGCATTTGATAGACAAGAATGCTGAGAGTCAAAATATTTTCAAAGCCAGAGCTAGAACTAGGTACATAAATATTCACATTCATTGCCAAGAATATACAATGGGGAAAATATAGCTTCTTCAAAAAACGGGGCTGGGAAAAGTGGATACTGACACACAAATTGGAAATTTATTATATACAAAAATCAACTCAGAGTGGATAAAACATCTAAAACTTCTAAAAGGAAAACAGGAGAAAAGATTCATGACATTGATCTTAGCAATGATTTCATAGATATGACATCAAGAAACACAGGGAACAAAAACAAAAATAAATAAGTAGAACTACATCAAACTGAAAAGCTTCTGTAGACCCAAGGAAACACCATATGAAAAGGGAAACTATGGAAGAAATTATTTGCAAATCATATGTCTGATATGGGGTTAGTCCCCAAAATATATAAGGAAGACATACAAATGGTCAACTGGTATAGGAAGAGATTCTCAACGCTACTAATCATCAGGGAAATGCAAATCAAAAGGAGATATCACCTCCTATCTGTTAGGATGGTCATTATTTTAAAAGTACAGAAAATAACGAAGGTTAATGAGTGTGTGAAAAAATTAGAACCCTCTTGCATAGCTGATGGGAATGCAAAACAGTACAGCTGCTACAGAAAAGAGTATGCTGTTCTCTCAAAGAACACCATATGAGCCAACAATTCCACTTCTGGGTACTTATCCAAACTATTTGAAATTGGGATCTCTAAGAGATATTAAAACTCAGATGTTCACTGAAGCACTCTATATAACAGCCAAACTGTGGAAACAACCTAAATATACACTGAGAGATGGAGTGATAAAGAAAATGTGATATATACACATGGAACACAAGTCATCCTTTAAAAAGAAGAACATTCTGAAATAAGCGAGATCAATGAACATTGAAGACATTACCCTAAGTGAAATAAGTCAGTAACAGAAAGACACAGACTGTATGATTTCACTTATGTAAGATAATTCAAATAATAAATTTTATAGAGTCAGACTGTGGAATGCTGGCTGCCAGGAGATAAGAGGGAGCAACAGGGAGCTACTAATCAATGGGCATAAGGTTTCAATTAGTAAAATGAATAATCTCTAGTGATTTGCTGTAAAATATTGTACATGTAGTCAACAGTACTGCATTGTGCACTTAAAAATGTGTTGAGGATATATTTCATTGTGTTCTCACTACAATAAATAACATTTAAAAAATTTTCAGTACCAAGGCAGTGTGACTGAAAACACATAATATATCTCTTTCCATTAAAGTGTTCAGCGTGAATTAATTAAACAAGTAAATTTATTTCTGAACTCACTAGACCAAAATTATATGCTCCAGGATAAGAAAAAAACATCTTTTACCATTTATTAATAATTTTTACATAACTAGCAATGAGCAGAGAGATGTCTGATAGTAAGTGATGGATTGATTATTTTATGGCTATCATGAAGAAGCAAAATTGACACCTCTTCAAAATTTGGTTCAGATATTCAGAGTGATGATGTCATACACATACTAAATGTGTGTAAAAAACACTTACTCACTTAAGTGAGATTTTTCTGGGGGGAGCAGTGCAGCTTTCCCAAGTTGAACTGAAAATGGCTTGGGTTTTTATGGTGGTTAGGGGATAATATCTAGCTGAAGGTCACTGCAAGTTGTTTGAACTTGTTGCCTGTATCAAAGGTCAGCATACACCTGGCTTTCTTGCCTGTTTGCTCAGATACAGATGAGAAGGGGAAAAGGGAAGAATAATATTAAAAGCTGTTAACATTAAGAATAATGTTAAAAAATATATATTTTTTAAAATTTAGTCAGACTTCTCTTTGCTCCAAAAGGATAGTACAATTGTGGGAATATAAAAAGGAAAAAAGAAAAAGTTAAGGTAAATTTAAAGTTAGTATGAAGAAAAGTTAAGTATCAGGTTAGGAAATAGCAAAGTCAGTTTGTTGCACACAATATAATCTGAACAGTTAGAAATTTTAAATTATCAAATATTATTGCCTTGCTTTTAGAAATGGAAATTTGTAAAAGTGATTAAAGTAGCAATACTTTGAAATCATTTGAGTCTCAAGTATTACTTTAATCATAAAACTTGCTTTTAACTTTAGAAAAATATAATGGGGGAGATTTTTCTTTGGCTTTCAGTGAATTCTTCAAGTTTTAGTGAATTCATTCTATCTCAAGGCCACCTCTACATTTTATTATCACCTGCTCTGTTTTAATTAAGAAATTATCTGCCTAGAGCCTCTGCTCCACAACAAGAGAAGCCACTATGATGAGAAGCCAGTGCACCATGACGGAGAGTAGCCCCTGATTGCTGTGGAGGAAAAAGCCCATGTAGCAACGGAGACCCAGCAAAACCACAAATAAACAAACAACTAGATAAATAAATACTTTTTTTTAAAAAAGAAATTATCCACTAGACAAATAGAGTTAAATATAAAAATGGATGTGTCTTGAATTTACTCAGTTCTGTCCTGTAACATTTCAATGTCCCTTTGCACTCTGTTGGAAATGGGAAAAACTCATCTGCCAACTATGAATGGAAAGAGGATAAGAATATCCATGAAGGTACCAACTGAGTGGGACTAATTGCACTCATCTCACACGCTAGTAAAGTAATGCTCAAAATTCTCCAAGCCAGGCTTCAGCAGTATGTGAACTGTGAACTTACAGATGTTCAAGCTAGTTTTAGAAAAGGCAGAGGAACCAGAGATCAAATTGCCAACATCCGCTGGATCATCAAAAAAGCAAGAGAGTTGCAGAAAAACATCTATTTCTGCTTCATTGACTATGCCAAAGCCTTTGACTGTGTGGATCACAATACACTGTGGAAAATTCTGAGAGAGCTGGGAATACCAGACCACCATACCTGCCTCTTGAGAAACCTGTATGCAGGTCAGGAAGCACCAGTTAGAACTGGACATGTAACAACAGACTGGTTCCAAATAGGAAAAGGAGTACGTCAAGGCTGCATATTGTCACCCTGCTTATTTAGCTTCTATGCAGAGTACATCATGAGAAACACTGGGCTGGAAGAAGCACAAGCTGGAATCAAGATTCCTGGGACAAATATCAGAAACATCAGATATGCAGATGACACCACCCTTATGGCAGAAAGTGAAGAGGAACTAAAAAGCCTCTTGATGAAAGTGAAAGAGGAGAGTGAAAAAGTTGGCTTAAAGGCTCAACATCCAGAAAATGAAGATCATGGCATCCGGTCCCATCACTTCATGGGAAATAGATGGGGAAACAGTGGAATCAGTGTCAGACTTTATTTTCTTGGGCTCCAAAATCACTGCAGGTGGTGATTGCAGCCATGAAATTAAAAGACACTTACTTCTTGGAAGGAAAGTTATGACCAACCTAGATAGTATATTCAAAAGCAGAGATATTATTTTGCGAACAAAGGTCCATCTAGTCAAGGCTATGGTTTTTCCAGTGGTCATGTATGGATGCGAGAGTTGGGGTGTGAAGAAAGCTGAATGCTGAAGAATTGATGCTTTTAAACTGTGGTGTTGGAGAAGACTCTTGAGGGTCCCTTGGATTGCAAGGAGATCCAACCAGTCCATCCTATGGGAAATCAGTCCTGGGTGTTCATTGAAAGGACTGATGCTGAGGCTGAAACTCTGATACTTTGGCCACCTCATGGGAAGAGGTGACTTATTGGAAAAGACTCTGATGCTGGGAGGGATTGGGGGCAGGAGGAGAAGGGGACGACAGAGGATGAGATGGTTGGATGGCATCATCGACTCAATGGATGAGTTTGGGTGAACTCTGGGAGTTGGTGATGAACAGGGAAGCCTGGCATGCTGCGATTCATGGGGTCGCAAAGAGTCGGACACGACTGAGTGACTGAATTGAACTGAATTTACTGTGGGTTGTCTTCAATATGGTATATGTTTACATTAAAAGCAATCACAAATATTCTACAATTATTTTCCTTAACTAATTAATAATCAGCTGAATAATCATCTCAATTAGCATTCAGATTCTATTAATATGAATTCTTTTCCCCATCTTTGCTTTATTGCCTTTTCTATTGTTCTTTTCCTTTGTGATTTTTTTTTCTCCCTGTCTTTTCCTATTAAATATGAGACCCTTCCCAATATGGGGATTTAATAAATATTCATATTCCTCTTCTTTGAAATAAAACCAAAAGTAACTAATCTTTTAGACATAAGAGTAAACTTATGTCTAAGTTTAGTCACTATTTTTTTTTGTTTAAATATATGCTAACATATACAACTGAGCAGAGACTGTGCTAGAATCCTGGGTGGTGGGAACAATGGGAGGATAAAAGTTTGAAAAAAGACTGCTTTAATTAGTTCACAGTCGAGTAGGGGAGCAAGAGAAGAGTAAACATACAACTAAATATAACATAACCAGAGGTATATAATAGAGGTATATAATTATAATAGAGGTACATAAAAAAGGTAGAGAGTAAGAGGTTTTTGGACGTTAAGAACTAATCTGTGAGATGCTAAGAAAAGGTGTTTTATGTAAGAAAAGAAGTTGCATCAACTTACATGAAAGACTATGGCTAATTTAAGAAATCATAGACTAATTTGGTATAACAACATAGAAGGCTTTGGGGGAACATATGAAATGTGGTTGAAAGAGAAATAGGCAGTCTCACTGTGAAAGATTACAAATGTTCTGAGAAGAATGTGCATTCTGGAGGCAAAGAAAAGTCGTTGAATGCTTATGTGATCAAGGTGGGCCTTAGAAACACTTCTGATGATGGTGTGGGTGATGAATGGGAGCAAAGAGCAAGGAACAGGGAAGCCAGGTGGGAGGCTGAGACACTTACTTGCCTGAAAGGATTCAGTTCTGATCTGAGACAGCAGCTGTGAAGATGGAGGGGGAATAAATGAGTTTGAGGGCTCCTCCAAGATTACAGTGCACAGGACTTGGTTTAAGGATGAGGTAAAAGAAAGAGCAATATCTAATAACACTTTCCTGTTTCACTTGGTGAACTGACTGAGTTTTATCAGACATAGGAAACCTAGGAGAGGAGCATATTTGAAACAAAAGAAAATTATCATTATTTTTAATGTGTTGTATCTGTATTGCTTACCTGATAGCTATGTAGATATACCTGAATACATGAATAGCTATATAGCTATATAGATACACCTGACTACATGAATGGGGCCTCCCAGGGGGCGCTAGTGGTAAAGAACCTGCCTGCCAATGCAGGAGACATAAGAGACATGGGTTTGATCCCTGGGTCAGGAAGATCCCATGGAGGAGGGCATGGCAACTCATTCCAGTTTTCTTGCCTGGAGAAAGAATCCCATGGACAGAGGAGCCTGGTGGGCTGTGGTCCATAGGGTCACAGAGTTGGACATGACTGAAACAACTTAGCATGCGTGCATGTGACATCATGACTACATGAATGTTTGCTAACTTCTATTTTTCCTTCTGTTATACACTTCTTATGTTTAAGCCTAGAATGTTTTGGTATCATGTTGTCATATGCTAAAAATAATCATATTCAAAATGTACACTAAATTGTCCAGTCTTACAATTTTCTAATTTCCGCATCTATTGCCCACTGCATAATTATATTTGTCTTTCAGAATGGCCATTGGCAAACATCCTTTTAGGCACTGGACTCAGAATACTAGAGCACTGAACCCTATATGTCTGAGGGTAGTTGCTGACCCACAGAACTCTTTTATAAGTATAAATCTTCAAGTACATCATTTGGTTTCTCATAAGAAGTTTGACTATGAAAAAAGCTTCTCTATTGGAGATATAATGTAAATAATTATATTATATAACGTATTTTAGTCAAAGCTATGATCTTTCCAGTAGTCATGTATGGATGTTAGATTTGAACCAAAAAGAAGGCTGAACGCCAAATAATGGATGCTTTCAAACTGATGTTGGACAACACTTTTGAGAGTCCCTTGGACAGCAAGGAGATCAAGCCAGTCATTCCTAAAAGGAAGTCAACACTGACTATTCATTGGAAGGACTGATGCTGAAGCTGAAGCTCCAATACTTTGGTCACCTGATGAGAAGAGCTGACTTATTAGAAAAGACCATGATGCTGGGAGAATTGAAGGCAGAAGGAGAAGGGGATGACAGGGGATGAGATGGTTGGATAGCATCACCAAACCAATTCAATGGACATGAACTTGGGAAATCTCTGGGAGATAGTGAGGGACAGGGAGGTCTACTGTGCTGCAGTCCATGGGGTTGCAAAGAGTTGGACATGACTTAGTAACTGAACAATGTAAATAATAATAAAAAATCCAAGACCCATAGGAAAATCTTACTGTGGTTCCTATCCATCACAAATCATTTAACAGTGAAAATATTGCTAATATGGACATGAACGATATGGGGAGCACTTATCTCAAAACGCTCCAAGCAAACAAATGATCCATAATAATTCAGGGCCCTCTGACTTCAGATCCACTCAACTAAGATTCATGTTCAGCTTTTGGAAGAAATCAGCTTCCAGATGCCCACTGAATTAAGAAGCTTTGCTAGCCAGATGGCATATCACCTAAGGTGTTTTTGCTCAGATCTTATCATGTTAAGAGCATCAGCTGCCCTGGGCCGAGCTAGAAGCTATCCCTTTAGAGCCTTGAGTATTTTGTAAATTGAAAAAAAAGGAACTTCCTAGAGTTATAACCATTTGCAGTTACAGAAATGGATAAAATTGATTGGGATTACCTGACAATAGATCAAATAGCTGTTCACTGTACTGCTTGGTATTTAAACTGTTGGCTCTATTATATTAGAAATCAATTTGGCAAGGATGCACTCTGCCCTAATTGCATTTTTTAGCTCTTCTGGTAAGTATTTCCTGTCCACTAAAATAACACAGATAACTTGAAGCACAAAGTATTATTTACTTGGAATATTTACTTCATCCTCTTTACCAAGATGGCACCAAAAAGTCAGATGGAAAAAAAATAACTTATGTTTTAATTTTATTTGATTACAAAATCTATTTGGGGCTATTGAGTTGGTGATGGACAGGGAAGCCTGGCATGCTGCAGTCCATGGGATCTCAAAGAGTTGAACACGACTGAGCGACTAAACTGAACTATTTCTTAGTTTCATAAAATGGCTACATACTTGGAAACAATGCCACTGTCTTAGACCAAAAGCACTCAGTGACCAACACGCTCAGTTGGAAAGTTGTCACTGTTTAGATTCCAAGTTGTGTCTGATACTTAAGAAATCATGGATTGTACATAGCCCGCAAAGCTCTTATGTCCATGAGATTTCCCAGGCAAGAAAACTGAAGTGGGTTGCCATTTCCTTCTCCAGGGGAGCTTCCTGATCCAGGGATTGAAGCCATGTCTCCTGCTTGGCAGGTAGATTGTCCACCACTGAGTCACCAGTGAAGCCGCCAATGCAAAGTTAGGGACCAATTATTTTTGTAAGATCAAAATCACTAATCAAAACCATCATCACGCCATTAAATAGGAATGCTAAAACATTATAGGACATTTAGATTCAAGTTGGAGGCCTAAAGATCTGAGGAAGTTAAGGACTCCTTACAGCCAACTCATCTTTAAATAGAATAGGAAAAAGGAATAAACTTAGAAAATTTTTCTCTCAAAATAACCATGAAACAAAATTCTCAAACACATGAAGAAATCTAATGTTAAACGATTTAACTAAACTGATAACAGAATTATGTTCTCATTCCTGATAAAAAGAATGTTATGCAACAGCCTAACTGAAATTTTAAAATAAATACGATTTAGTTGCTAAAAGATAAATGAGGGGTAACCATAAATTAAAAGTGATCAATACAATAAGCAACAGTATGAATTAATCTCACAAACATAATTTTGAACAAAATAAACCACATATAATAATATATAGCATATAATTCCAATCATAAAAATTGCAAAAACATGAAAAATATCTTCCCTGAATTCTGATTTAAATACTTTCTCATTTTTTTCTTATTCAAAAATATGCCGGCTTTTTCTACACTTATCTGCACCTTTGCATTTGCCGTTTTCTCTTTTTAGAATGTTCTCAGTCAAATTTTAAATCTTGATTAATTCCTTCCTTAAAGACTAAGCTGGGATGGTTTCAGGAACAGTGTATGCATATGTCCAAACTCATCCAATTGTATACATTACACATGCACTGTTTTTTGCTTGTCAATTACACTTCAGTAAAGCTGCAGATGGTGACTGCAGCCATGAAATTAAAAGACACTTACTCCTTGGAAGAAAAGTTATGACCAACCTAGATAGCATATTCAAAAATAGAGACATTACTTTGCCAACTAAGGTCCGCCTAGTCAAGGCTATGGGTTTTCCTGTGGTCATGTATGGATGTGAGGGTTGGACTGTGAAGAAGGCTGAGCACCGAAGAATTGATGCTTTTGAACTGTGGTGTTGGAGAAGACTCGTGAGAGTCCCTTGGACTGCAAGGAGATCCTACCAGTCCATTCTGAAGGAGATCAGCCCTGGGATTTCTTTGGAAGGAATGATGCTGAAGCTGAAACTCCAATACTTTGGCCACCTCATGAGAAGAGTTAACTTATTGGAAAAGACTCTGATGCTGGGAGGGATTGGGGGCAGGTGGAGAAGGGGACGACCGAGGATTACATGGCTGGATGGCATCACTGACTCGATGGACGTGAATTTGAGTGAACTCCAGGAGTTGGTGATGGACAGGTATGTCTGGCGTGCTGCGATTCATGGGGTCTTGAAGAGTCGGACGCGACTGAGCAACTGAACTGAAAGCTTAAGTTGGACTGCTAACTTCTCTGGGAAGTCTTATCCCTCATCTATGATGAGAGTTAGCAGTCATTCTAGTACCACTTCTCAGACACGTGAGATCATTACAGCAGTTATACGCTCAGGTTTAGAGGAGATACGCCCTGGGGTGCAACATCTTTCCCACTACTTCCTGATTTTGTGATATTGATAATTCATCCAACCTCCCTATGCCTTAGTTTTCTTGTCAGTAAAATGTGAATAAAATATAACCTTCTTCTTAGGCTTGCCTTAATGATTAAAGCACAAATTCATACAATAGTATCTGATACATACTAATTGTTCATTAAATCTTAAAGATTACTTTTGAATCACAGCTTTTTGTGTTCTATAACTTGGTCACTGCTAAGCTCCCTAAGATTCCTAGTTTCATCTTTACTATATCCTGTAGGCTTTGTACCATGTATAGTGTTTGGCATATATGAGGTACTTGACAAATTTAAAGGGATTAAATATTAACAAGTATTTAAGTTATGTTCAACATAAGCGTTATATCAAACCAATGAGTACTCATTTCCCCAGAGTTCCACTAGCTGTCTATGGGCTTACCTATACATATGTCTCAAAAAATGAACTCCCTTTTTACAAAGAATGGTAAAAGGACAGAATCATACAAACATCACGCAAAGAAGATTTCTAAATGAGTGAATACGACTTTGTTGTGTTTGCAACTTTCTTTAAGTTTCACTCACTCTGATTTTCTCCACCTGTGGCTATAGGCAAACGTTTTCCTTGCAAAATATTTGTCCATGTAAAACAAAGATGTTATCAAAGTTCAAGATCATAAAAGAGAACTCCACTTGAGCTCTCTGTAACAAGAGGGTGGGCTTCAGGGGGTGATATCAAAAATATAATTATATATTAGAGACTTCAGGGCTGGGGGAAGAATCAGAAAATAGACTTTATACAAAATAATCATCCTTCTTCCTTCTCTTTCTTTTGCTCTCTCCTAATTCTTGGCTTCATTCTTCTTTGTGTGTGCCAAGTTTTCTCTATTTTAGTCCACATGGCAGAAAGAAATCATTCAAAGTTTTACCTATAACTGCATTCACAATAGAGTTGGGGCTCCTATATTCAGTTTTTAATAACTAGTTAGATTCTCAAAGTCAGTCAGTCAGTTATGGTTAAGGAGGCAGAATTATACTAAAATAGCTTGGTTATATTCACACACACACACACACACACACACACACAGTGTGTCTGATTTTGATGATAACAGCAATGATACAAAGAATTTCAAGTATAGTTGGTTTTACAATGTCACTCAAAATCTGTATCTACTGGAAACCTCAAAATGTAACTTTATTTGGAAATATGTTCTTTGTAAATGTAATTATAGTAAGGAACAAGATAAAGAAATTATCCTTAATTAGGCTTAGGTCAAAACCCAATGAGTAAATCCTTCTTTATAAGAAACAAAAAGGACACAAGGAGACAGACACAGAGAAGAAAGTGATATGAAGATGGAACCAGAGATTAATGATGTGTCTATAAGCTGAAGAATGTTATGGATATTGTGCAACTGCCAGAAGCTAGGAGAGAGTCGTGGGGAAGTTTTCCCCTAAGAGATGGTAAGACAAAAAGCATGTAATGGCTAAATTATAACATTATGATAGAATGAAATCATGACGGGGGAAGCAGCCTTGTTGAATCCTTGATTTCACACCTTTGGCTTCATGAACTGTGAGAGAATAGATTTCTGTTGTCATATAACCCACCAAGTTGGTAGTAATTTATTATTGCAGCCCTAGGAAACTAACAGACTAAGCAAAGAGAAAAGGAATGAAGGAGACCAACTGAGTAGTTACTTTTCCCCACCAAGAGATTCCCCTGTCTTCTCTGCTATATCATGCATTCTGTACTCCAGTTCAACTATTTGCTTCCACTGTCCAATTTCTATTAGTTTATGACTATAAGAGGATCCCAAGAAACTTAACATAAAATAATGCAATAATAGTTTATTATTATTGCTCACAAATGGCAAAAAAGCAGAAAATATTCATTATTTATTTCCATTCCTTTACTGATTTGAACTCATGTAACTAAATAGTAATGTTTCCTCAGTTTAAGGACAAAATGTACACAACAGTTCTCACTTAAGCATTCATCACCAGGTCTCAAGGTCCTTGCATCATTTGAGATCGATTTTGTACAAAGGTGACTAAAATAAAATGCTTGAGCTGGTCCTTAAATATTCCTGGAGTCATTGAATACCTCTGCAAACAGCTTTTTAATGGCAAAGTTGCCACATTATGATTGAATTTGTACTGAACAAATGAGGACATATTATCATCTCAGCCAATATTTGAGTTAGCTCAGAATTTCAGTTAATTTGGATTTTGTATGAGTTTGTCTGCAATGCAGTGCCTGAAATAAAATAAACTTTGCTTTTGTCTGTGTTATGTAAAAATATAAGTACATATGATGAATAGAAAATAACCTTCATTTTATATAGCTAGAATAAAACTAAAGTGGAAAGATGCCAGTATTTTTTTCTGCAGTAGAAAATACACTGACCTTTCATTCATGGCTTAATCATGTCTCAAGTGTCCTGTGAAGAGAAAATAAAGCAGTAACGTGTCATTTTTCTGAAGGTCACTTACTGTACAACTCAGAAATTTGGAATATCAATGATAACTTGGTAATATTGAAGAAAAGCCCATGATAATAGAAAGAGATGTTCATACATCTTTTGATTGGATGATTTAACAAAACATTTGATTTGGTCATTCCCAAAGAAAGCATTTGATATATAATTGTGGCTCCCACCTGCCATGTGGGAGATCTGGGTTTGATCCCTGGGTTGGGAAGATTCCCTGGAGAAGGGAAAGGCTACCCACTCTAGTATTTTGGCCTGGAGAATCCCATGGGCTGTATAGTCCATGGGGTCACAAAGAGTTGGACATGACCGAGCGACTTTCATTTCACTTATTTGTTTTTCTGTAATAGTAATGATTTTATAAAGTCTAACTAGCTTATATGATGATCAACAAATTAAAATTAATCACAGTTAGGGAGCTCTAGAGTTAGTCACAGTGATGACAGAAGGAAATTAACAATCTGGGAGCAATGGAAGAAACAGATTATACTTTAAAATACAGAAAGGAGAGAGCTCTCTAAAATGATAGGAAAAAGAACACCTGATAAACAGTGCAAATTCACAACTGCTCAAACCTCCCACAATGTCATCTGGACATATATACATGAAAGAACAAGTATTGCCAAATAAAATTGCCATGACTATGAGATTTTTTTTCATAAACTAGATATGAAGTAATGCAGTTACTAAACATTCTGGGCTAAGTCAGAAACATTGAAGGTCCAGAGGGGAGGGTCAATGTAACAGAATCTGCGCTTTATTTGGGAGGTGCTCATAAAACGTGCATAATGGCAAAGAATCAGAAAATATAATGCAAGGAGGGGAATACATTTTTATTGACTGAAAACTCAAGCAGGATCTCTAATACACAAAGCCAATCTAGAATTCTTTAATGTATTTTATGACATAAATCCAGAAATAAGTTAGCCACACTGGATCATAAGTCAGTGATAGGTGAAATATGCAAAGCCTGTCTTGGGAACCTTGTGTCACAGAAGGCGAAGATTAAGCCTCTTTAAGACAGTTATGTATTCCCTCAATGCATAACAAAGTAGTATCTGTCCAAAGATGACCTTGCAAATAAGAATTATAAAGTACTAGAGGAAAGCCAACACAACTGACAAAAATAGTTACTACTGAGAACGTAGAGAAAAGTATAGCAACCTGAAAAAGAACTGTAGAGTAATTGATGTAATGTTTTCCACAGAAAAATAAAAGTGAAAGCAACCAAAACAAGAATTAAAATGTTATCACACAGAAGTTGGTGGTTATTAAATAAGAAATATTTGAATAGATTTACTTCTGAGCGAACTGGAGAGACTTGAGAAATGAAATAAGAGCTGTAAAATCAGTGAAAACTTTCTTGAAAACAGAGTAAGGAGATTAAAAAATACAAAATATAAAATAAGGTTGGAATACACTCAACATTGTAGTTTAATAACATAAGTAAATTGGGACAATAATACCAGGTGAGAGATGAAATGGTACAGAAGAAAGTGTAAGTATGCTAAAAATTTAGTCTCATTCCAAAGAAAGGTAGAATTACATCATGTATTTGTTTGAAAAAAAAAGTTGATGCTTTGTGAATAAAAGTTTAAAGAAATCCCAAACAAGAAGATGAGGAGGAAGAAAAAGGAAAAGGAGAAGAGAAAGGGGAAGGAAGGAAGAGGAGGAAGAAGAAATATTAAGAATTAAACTGTGGGGAGATGGGAGGGAGGTTTGGGAGGGAGGTCACATAGGTGTACTTATGGTAAATTCTTGATGTTTGACAGAAAACCGCAAAATTCTGTAGAGCAATTATCCTTAAATTAAGAAATAAATAAATAAAGTGGCAAAAAATGTATGACACAACAATGGGCTTTCCTCAAGAAGAGAAAAAAAGTGAATTAAACTGTAAAACTTATAAACCTATAGAAAAAAAAGAGAAAAATCAATGGAATAGGGAAAAAATGTTGGACAGTTAAACAGTGGTTGAAAAAAAGAACTAGACGGTAAATGGTGCTGGAAAAACATTATAAAAATAATAGAACCCTGTTCATTTATACCTTTCCCCACATACCAAGAATTTTAATAGATAAAATGTGCAAAAAAAAAATATATGTTTAATAACCTGTATGAAAACATGGGTACTATTTTCAGAATCTCAGAGGCAATCTTTCTAAAGTGTCACATAATTTAGAAATCCTAACAAAATCAAATATGAAAAATTCAATGTCTTAAAACATTAAAAACTACAAAATTAATAATGATAAATTCAAAAATTAGAAAATTGTCTCAATTCATCTTTAAAAAACTTAACGTATCTAAATTGAAAGAAAAAGATCCACAGCCAAAGGAAAAAAAAAAAGGAAATGGGCAAATAATATGAACATTCATTTCAACGAATGAGAAACAGAAATGGCTTTTAAACATACAAAATATCTTATCTAACTTATAAAATAAGATATTCAATTAAACTGTATGCTTTGTGTTTATCAAGTGAGCAAATTTCTTAAATCTGGTGACAATTAAATACCATTGGAGAGTTTGTGTGCAAATACTTTCATGTATCTTTAATCCAGCTATTCTGCTTGTAATAAATTTTTCTACAGATATATCCATGCTATGTGAAATGATTTATGTTCAAATTTATTTCCTATAACATTCTTAAGAGAGCAAAAGAATGGAAACAATCTAAATGAGAAAGAAAAAAATAATTCAGTGAAGAAATTATATTTAGACAATGGCATATTATGTGGATGTAAAAGATAAGAAGTCTTTTATGAACTGATATAAAGATTTCATGATATATTGCTATGTGAAAACAGTGAATAATAGTCTGCATATATAACCAATTATGCAGAAAAGAAAAAAAAACATATTTTCATTGGTTTGAAATGAATAAAATTACCTGGAAGGATAAACAAGAAGCCAGTAGTGATAGTTATATGTTAAGGGCTGTAAGCAGTTTTCATTGGAGAACAAAATTGGGAAGAGACACACTGTAGAAGATTTTAAATTTGTGATGCTTGACTTACACATTAAGTATGCAATATGATTATATTATTGAAAACCTATACCTTAAAATATTATTTTTAAGAAATAGAAATAAAATAGGAAAAAATGTTAAAGTAAAAGCAGCGAATTAAACAGAATGTACAAATATACTGATTAAACTGTTCCACATTATCAAGAGTTGACCAGGGCATGAGCAAAGGCAGGACAGGCTATTTCATTTGTGGGATTATGTGAATTACTTATGTTTCTGAGACTAATTCACAGTACTACTGAAACAGAGTCACCTAGTTCCTATATAATTTTCTTCTAGATACATATATTACAGGTATATTTGTACATATGCACAATAAATTAGGCACAAATATGCTTACTGTGGCATTATTTGTTATAATAAAAAATTTGGTAGCAATGTAAATGTCTACCTGAAGAGAAATAGTGGTATATTAAAAAATGGAATGATATACTAATTAAAAAATAAACTTGAACTACACATGTTAACCTGGAAAATGTTCCATCAGTACAATAGTTCCCTTTCATCCAGCCTCATGTTCCTTGCCAGACTATCCTTCCATTGCACTTAGCCATGAAAGCCCAACTTTCCCTCTACTCTCCCTTCACTGCCACTCAATCTGATGAGAGAAAACACACAATCATGCTGACTAGTTAATCTAAGCTCATTTAGCAATTTGCACTATGATTCTGTTACCAATTAGTAGCAATTTTGCCCTCTCTCTGTGTTCCAATTAATTACTTATTCTCTTACAGGATATTTTTATTTTCACACTTGATTCTCTCTCCCCAACCTCCAATGATTCCCATTATTTTCATACTCAGCTGATTATTTTAGTACCTGTTTCACTGAGAAAATAATAAAAACTGCAGATAGGTTTATTATATTAACTAACTTACCATTATCTTCTCCAATATACCCTGCCTTCTCTTCTGCTATTGTATAAGTTGTCTATGTAGAGCCAACCCATCCATTCCCCCACTATTTCTGATTAATTTTTCCTGTATCTTTTTTTTCCCCCATCAGCAAAGAAACATCTTAAAAGAAAAACCCTCATGACCTCTGTATCTCTTTTAGCTGATGCTTCATTTTTCTAAACTCCTTTTGAGTTACTTGTCTGTTAAAACATGATGGTCTATTTTATGGGCATAGAGAAAACCTACTTCAACATAGTAAAAGCCATATATGATAAACTTACAGCAAACATTATTCTCAATGGTGAAAAAACTGAAAGAATTTCCTCCTAAGATCAGGAACAAGACAAGGGTGTCTGCTATCACCACTATTATTCAACATAGTTCTAGAAGTCCTAGCTACAGCAATCAGAAAAGAAAAAGACATAAAAGGAATCCAATCGGAAAAGAAGTAAATCTCTCACTGCAGATGACATGATACTATACATAGAAAACCCTAAAGATAGTATCATAAAATTACTAGAGCTAATCAGTGAATTTAGCAAAGTTTCAGGATACAAAATCAATACACAGAAATCACTTGCATTTCTGTACGCTAACAATGAAAAATCAGAAAGTGAAATTAAGGAATCAATTCCATTCACCGTTGCAACAAAAAGAATTAAATATCTAGGAATAAACTTACCTAAGGAGACAAAAGAACTCTACACAGAGAATTATAAGACACTGATGAAAGAAATCAAAGATGACATAAACAGATGGTGAGAGATTCCATGTTCCTGGCTAGGAAGAATAAATATTGTGAAAGTGACTATACTACCAAATGCAGTCTACAGATTTAATGCAATTCCTATCAAATTACCAATGGCATTTTTCACAGAACTAGAACAAAAAATTTCACAATTCATATGGAAACACTAAAGACCCTGAAGAGCCAAAGAAGTCTATAGAAAGAAGAACGGAGCTGGAGGAATCAACCTTCTTGACTTCAGATGATATTACAAAGCTACAGTCATCAAACAGTAGGGTACTGGCACAAAAAGAGAAATACAGACCAATGGACTAAGATAGAAAGCCTAGAAATAAGCCCAAGTACCTATGGGTACCTTATTTTTGACAAAGGAAGCAAGAATATACAATGGGGTGAAGATAGCCTCTTCAATAAACGGTGCTGGGAAAGATGGAGAGCTAAATGTAAAAGAATGAAATTAGAACACTTCCTAACACCATACACAAAGATAAACTCAAAATGGATTAAAGACCTAAATGTAAGACCAGGAACTATAAAACTCTCAGAGGAAAACAAGGCAGAACACTCGATGACATAAATCAAAGCAAGGTCCTCTATGACCCACCTCCTAGCGTAATGGAGATAAAAACAAAAGTAAACAAGTGGAATCTGATTAAACTTAAAAGCTTTTGCACAGCAAAGGAAACTATAAGCAAGGTGAAAAGACAAAACTCAGAATGGGAGAAAAAAATAAATCAAATGAAACAAGTGACAAAGGATTAATTTCCAAAATATATAAGCAGCTCATACAACTCAATGCCAGAAAAACAAACAACCCAGTCAAAAAGTGGGGTAAAGATCTAAACAGACTTTTCTCCAAAGAAGACATACAGATGGCTAACAAATACACGAAAAGATGCTCAGCATTGCTCATTATTAGAGAAATGCAAATCAAAACCACAATGAGATATCACCTCACACCAGTCAGAATGGCTCTCATCAAAAAGTCTACAAACAATAAATGCTGGAGAGGGTGTGGAGAAAAGGGAATGCTCTTGCACTGTTGGTGGGAATGTAAATTGATACAGCCACTATGGAAGATGTTATGGAGATTCCTTAAAAAAAAAAACTAGGAATAAAACCACCATATGACCCAGAAATCCCAGTCCTAGGCATATACCCTGAGGAAACCAGGGTTGAAAAAGACACATGTATCCCATTGTTTGTTGCAGCACTATTTACAGTAGCTAAAACATGGAAGCAACCTAGACGTTCATCAATAGATGAATGGGTAACAAAGTTGTGGTGTATATACACAATGGCATATTATTCAGCCATAAAAAGGAACACATTGAGTCAGTTCTAATGAGGTGGATGAACCTAGAATCTATTATACACAGTGAGGTGAGTCAGAAAGAGAAAGATAAATACTGTATTCTAAGACATATGCATGGAATCTAGAAAAATGGTACTGAAGCATTTACTTACAGCACAACAGTGGAGAAACAGACATAGAGAATAGATTCACGGACATGGGGAGAGGAGAGGAGAGGGTGAGATGTATGGAAAGAGTAACATGGAAACTTACATTACCATGTGTAAAATAGACAACAGGAATTTGCTGTATGGCTCAGGAAAGTCAAACAGGGGCTCTCTATCAACCTAGAGGAGTGGAATGGGGTGGGAGATGGGAAGGAGCTTCAGAAGGGAGTGGATATATGTATACCTATGACTGATTCATGTTGAGGTTTGACAGAAAACAGCAAAATTCTATAAAACAATTATCTTTCAATAAAAAATTAATTAAAAAACATACATTAAAATATCACAAAGATTGGTAAAAATAAAACAATAATAATCTCATAATTCTGTGGGTCAGGAGTCAAGTATGAATTTAGTTGGGTTTTCTACTCAGACTCTCAGTGGGTTTAATCAAGAAGTCAGCTGGGACTCTGATTTCAAATGAGGGGTTTATTGGGATTGTCTTCTAAGCTCACTAGTTCCTGTCACAATTCATTTCTATGTAGTTGTAGGACTGAGTTCCATGTTTTCTTGCTGGCTGTTTGTGGGAAGTAGGTCCCTGTAATCCCCTAGAAGACTCCAGCTCACAGATGCTGGGGTCCAGCCCCCGCAGGATCCAGGGGAACCTGAAGGAAAAATGGCATCGGCGGATGATTTAGAGAGAGATAAGGAAAGAATATTGAAGATAAGAAAATAGAGGAGAGAAAGAGGCTGATATTCCTTGGTTTACATAGAAACCCAATAAAACTTCGAGACAAGAAATTTGCCCTGTTCACGGAGGCCACCGGTGCCTTCCCAGTCTCCCGAGGGAGTGAAGATGCAGAACGGCTTCCCGTTCAGGTCTTAGAAACCTGGGCAGATAAGTGAACGCAGAGAGCCTCTATGCTCCAAGGGATCAGCCTGAAAAAGAAAGTAAGAGAGGAAAAAAGAGAAAAAGAGAAAAAAAGAAAAACACAGGGTGACCAAGCTTCTTTGAGTGAGGCCCAATAGCTTTATTATTAAAAGGTACTTTTATACGTTGTCTTATACACAGAGGGAAATGAAAAATGCAAAGTCATACAGAGTCAGCCCAAACATTATATCTGTTTTGTCTTTATCGAAACCAGGATTTTTTCTGCAAAACTTTCCCAAAAACAATATTGTGTACATTATCTTCTGGCCTTGGAGGCCTGTGGACTTTTTATGACCCTCTTTTGATAAAGACTGTTCAACCAGAAAACTTATTTTCCCTTGAAATGTTTTTCTTATATTTCTAATCTATGTCAGCCTCAGAAAGTATTAAATAAGTTACATTTCTCACGGAGCAAAGGTGCAGTGAGTTACAAGAAAGAACCAATTAGCTCAAAAGTCTGATGTGGTTAATTTCAAGGCTACACTTGTTTTTCTTACTTTCCAACTATGTTAACTAATGCACTCCCAGGTGCACAGTGGGTAGGAGATATGGGAACTTAGCAACAAGCATTGGGCCAATAATGAAATCCTACACTAGCACTACTCTAATAACTTTTAACTCTTTAAAAGGCTCTGTATTTTAGGCTTTCTGTGCCTTTCATGGTTGGGAGGCTGCGAATAATCACATGTGTAGCTGCAAGAGTCTGGATATACCTGCCAAGCAAGCTAGAATGCTAATAGAGGGGTTTTGATTGGAAATATTCCTCTCATGTCCAGGAGACTTATTAACTATAGCCCTAAGTTGATTTTTTCCAGAGAAAGGTGGTCAGGAATAGCCTCCTGTTAATGTCAGAGGAGTTGGTGAAAGTCATGAAATAGTAAAATAGACAGATTCTGGTTTTGGGGTAGATGCTCGAGAAAGCCTAGGGAGCCCCTTGAGTTCTGAAGCCTTGCTTAACAGTTCTCTTCCACATGACCTTTGTCATGGGTGGGATCTTCCATGGTGGCTCCCAGCACACAGACTCTCTCAGAACATAGTAGTTTGCTTTTTCTTCAAGGCCAGGAGACAAATTTACCTCGCACATTGAATCTCTGATTTCAGAAAGGCCTTGTCCCTTTTAGAGTTCATTTGATTATGCTAGGGCCACCTGAATAATTCGCTTTTTGATTAACTAAAAGTCAACTGCAAATGCAGAAGTTTCCTTGTCTTTGTCATATAAACTAAACATGGGTGAAACTCGTCATATATGCAGCTATATCTGCACTCAAGGAAAAATTACAGAAAGCATGTACCCTGAAGGTGATGAGTTCAGATGTTTCGAGGATCATTTCTACCTACCACACCCTTGACATAAAATTCTTTTAAGTATTGGTCTATACCAATTGGTTTGTCACTAATATGCCTAGCCTTGAGCCCTCTCTAAACAGGTTTTCATCCATATTACTCCATTAAATTGACTCCTGTAAAAGTTATCAATGATATTCACACTACTAATTCTATCAGTCAGTTGAATCCTCAGTTTACTTTCCTTACCTGTAGCATTTGACATATTTAATCTTGATCTCTCTTTTTTTTTTAATCAATTAAGGTCATTATCTTAAGTGGGCAGGGTTCACAGTGCCCCTAAATAATTACAATAGTAATATCAAAGATCACTGATCATATATCACCAGTAAGTTTCTATTTACCACCACCAATTCCTTCTCCAATGCTTTTCATTTCCCTATGTACATCTGACTTTCCCTATGCAATTTTTCTTCTCTCTAAAGAACTTCTTTCAATGTTTCTTGTAAGGCACATCTACTGGCCACAAATTCCATCAGTTTTTGTTTGTCTGAGAAAGTCTTTATTTCTCCTTCACTTTTGAAGGATGATTTCACAGGGCACCGAATACTAGGTTGGTGTTGTCTTCTCACAACACTTTAATTTCATTCTACTCTCTGCCTGTTTGCAATGTTTCTGAAGAGAAATTGGATGTAGTCACTCAGTCGTGTCTCACTCTCTGTGACCCCATGGGCTGTAGCCCACCATGCTCCCCCATCCATGGAGTTCTCCAAGTAAGAATACTGGAGTGGGCTGCCATTTCCTACTCCAGGGGCTTGTTCTTCTTGAAACACTTTTTCCATTTAGATTTCAAGGCATCATATTCTTCTGGCTTTCCCCCTATTTCACTGAGTATTCTCTTCATTCTTCTTGACTAGTTCTTCATTCTCTCCACAAAACCCTTAAATGTTACAGTAAAGCTGGGCCTCATCCTTATAATCTGTACTCATTTTCTTAAACACTTTGTCTGGTGTCATGGTTTTAAGGAATCTCTATTTGCCACTTTTGACCTTTCCCTTGAAATCCAGATTCTTATATCTTGCTCTCACTTATCATCTTTATTTAGATTTCTCTCTAAAAAGCATTCATTAATAAACTGACCAAAAGTAATACCCTAGTTATACCAGGTGTCACCTATGTTTTCTCTGTTCCTTGACTTAGTGAATTTTGAGTCCAGTATTTAAATTGCTCAGGTGCAAACCCATGGATTCATCATTGACATTTTTCTCACATACCACATTTAGGATACTGAGAGAGGCATTTGGCTACATCTTAGATATATCCTGTGTGTGTGGCATGTGTGTGCGTGTGTGTGTGCACGTGCACGCATGTGCTCAGTAGTGTCTAACTCTTTTTGACCTCAAGGACTGTAGCTTGCCATGCTCCCCTGACTATGGAATTTTCCATGCAAGAATACTGAAATAGGTTGCCATTTTCTACTCCAGGGGATTTTCCTGATACAGGGATCAAACACACATATCTTGCATCTCCTGTACTGGCAAGCAGATTCTTTACCACTGAGTCACCTGGGAAGCCCTTAGATATATCTTATTATCCAACCACATCTTAAAATTTCTACCACAGTGTGGAAAAAAAGAGAAAAAATATTATCAATTAAGGGGTTTATAAATCAATCTAACATACATTTCCTAGTGAAATAATTTTTTGTTTAAAATTATTTAATGACTCACATTTACTTTAGGATACAATTAAAATTATTTTTATGACCCTTATATGAAGCATGTAGATTTTTCTCTGCTAGAAATGTCATCACCATAATCTGTATTTTCTACTTGAATCCTGATATTCCTTCTGTACTCTGCTCATTTTCCACAAATTAAAGAACCCTCGATCATACAAATACATTAGTCGTCCAACTCATTCAATGAAAATGTTAAACATAAAAAGGATAAAAGTCCATGTTCACATGTGAAAGGTGTCTCAAGGCACTGTACTTGAAATAGGTCCTCATTACTGGCCTCTTGTAACTTATCAGGGAATACTATTTCAAATGCTATGAAGATCAACCAAAATTCTTCCAAAATCTATTTGATTTTCATAAATATATATATATATATACACACACACACACACACACACACACACACTGATATAAAGGCAGTATCAAAATTCATTAAGACTGAATAAAAATATTACTACTGTCAACTCCATACTTTGAGGCATTTAATTACTAGCACACTGGTCTTAGAGAAGAAAAATTCATTTATGGTGTACAGACTAATGGTTCCTCCAAAGATGTCCATATCTTAATTCTTGGAATACATGAATATGTTATGTTAAAAGGCAAAAGGGAATTAGGTTGCAGATAGAAATAAAGATGTAACCAGCTAACTTTAAGTAAAAAATTATTTGTTATCCTATAATATCGGCATATGCCCAAGTCATTACAATGATCCTTAAAAGTGGAAGAGGAAGGCAGAAAAAGATAACATGATGATGGAAACAGGGAGAACAATTGCCACATGGCATGAAGTCTATTGTTTAATTCTTTCTTGAGGTCTGATAGTATCTCTTTTTTCAATTTGTGAAATACTGTTATAGTCTTATAATAAATCCCCTAAACTTACCTTCTTTTGCTTCAGAGAGCTCAAGTAGAGTTCTGTTACATGATTTCAAATAAGTCTGAGCTTTTAACATAATCGAGAGGAGAAAATAAAAGAATAAAAAGGAGTAAATCACTAACTGGGGGGGTACATTAAAAATATATATCTGAGAAAGAACTTGAATCAAGAATATATAAAGTACCTCCACAATTGAACAATTAAAAACAAACATAAAAATGGGCAAATAATTAAACAGACAATTCAAAGGAAGACATGAACAGTCAAAAAGTACATACAAATGTGTAATCTCTTTACAGGGAAATGCAAAGTAAATCACAGCTTGATACCATTAGACATCAGAAAGAAATGTTAAATTTAAAATGACTGTCAATCATGTATGTTGGCAAAAATATATAGCTATTGGAACTCTGATACAGTGATGGCAAGAATTTAAATATAAAGTAAAACCATGTTGGCAGGCTGTTTGGAAGTTTGTTGTCATCCTAAACATACATGTACAATATGATCTGAAAATACATCCCAAGAAAATTAAAAATTAAGTGTCCATTAAGACAAACAAGAAAACTTATATTGGAATGTCTAAAGACTATTCATAATAGCCCCAAAATGGATACAACTCAAAAGTCTATCAAAAGAAGAATGAATATGAAAAATTGAGTTACATTATTAGAATAATATCCAAAAATATGAAGATAAGAATTAGTGTTATTTGCAGTAACATAGATGAATAACAAATTTATGCTGAGCAGTAGCAGACAGACAAAATTATATATTGTATGGTTTCATTTTAATGAAATTTAGAACAGGCAAATCTAATCTATGGTGAAATTCAGTACAGTGGCAGATAAGCACTAGGGATTGTTTTTTGTGGCAGTGGAAATACTCTGTCTTCATACGAGTTTAAGTTACATGGGTGCTGCCTGTCAAAACAGTGTACAGATCACCATACATATCTTACTTCAAGAACACAAAGAACTAAAAGGAAGTGAACTATCTTCTTATATATATATACACCAAAATTTTCTTCTCATGAAATAGGAATCTGAGTAATCATAAAAAAGATAAAGTGTGTACTTTTATAGGTGTGGTATGTGTGTGTGTTCTAAGAAACACAGTTGTTTACAACATGTGTCCAACCAGATATTTGCTATGTAATTAAGGAACATTTGAGTACACAGGATTTATGATGAGATCAAAACACTATCTGTTTTTTCTTCCAGTCTGAGGAGAAAATGTTGGGAGTTAGGTAGCTCTGAAACTGCTACTGTCCACAGTTACAGCATCAATGAAGGTAATGAACATCAGTTAAGGTCTACTTCAGGAAGTTATTGCCTCCATAGGCAGCCGTGGTCCTGAAAATACAGACGGTCTCTATCAGCTGCTTCTAAAGCAAGCATATACAATTTCTTAAAATGTTCATCATTCCTCCAAGACCTACCCACGTGAGTTAAAAATGGTCACAACCTTCTCTTTGTTCATATAGTTTCTCCCTACTGTACCATGTTTCAAATATTGCTTCAAACTCTTGTTATTTTTGAACTTATCTCCTTTAGATATCTAGAATGTAAGTTTCTTGAGACCAGCCTCTTGTCTTAATCACTTGTATTTCCTCATAATAACTAGTATCATAGTGAATGCCACATGAGAATTTGAAGGATTATTTATCTTGGTTTTCACTAACAGATTAGAATCCATTCATTAGTTTCTAAAAATTCATTCAAGTTATAGAGCACTTAAAGACAACTTTGTCAATTTTAAAAATATCCTTGAGATCTTTCTCAGTTTGAAACATTATGAAAAAGCCTTTCTCTATATGGTTAGTGAGAACAGAAACTGTCTCCTGACATGATTCATTCAGTGAAATTGGAACACAGGTTGATTAACCTATTCTAGTCCATGAAGACAGAATGAAAGGTCATATGAACTTTCCTAGTTATGACAATCAAAAGAGAATTGCATCAACAGATGAGTCATCATGTTCACATAGAGGGCTGTCTTCAGCACAGAGTTGTTTCTCAGGTTTGTTAATTCTGAAGGTCTTGGGTGATTTACAGGGCAGATTGCATTCCATGAAAGGAAAATGATGTATATAAATCCTGAACCCAGAGAAGTGTAGGGAGCAATAATTTAGGCTAATATGTGGGAGGGAGGTAAGGAGAAGGGTGGGGCAGGTGCAAAAGTCATGTCTTAACATCAAAAGTCTTATAGTAAAAAAGTGTTTTTGTAATACTGATAACACATACAATAAGTATTAAATATTCATAGAATTCTAGTTTTCCATTGTGCTTTATGTACTAGTGTTATTAATGAAAACAAAATTCTAATACTAAAATGAGTAATAAATAATAACTTATGACTTCTCCAGATAAACTACGGGAAATTCTCTTAAATACAGAAGTGATGTGGGAAAAAGCAAATTTGTTTTAAAAACTCAAAAATCCACTTAAATACCTGAGAATTTTGGCAACTTTGAAAAACAAACACTGCATAGCATTGAGACTGGATGCTAGGAAAGTGATGTGCAAGAAAAGATGAAGTCCAGTTTTTAAAAAGGAGTTACTCTGGTATATGATTTCTAATTTTTGTACTGATAAATGATGTTTAAACTGTTAGATATGGCCTGTCTTCAGTGCTGTGGGTTCCTGAAACTGTTTTGATACCTTTTATTTTCTTTCCCATTTACACAAGGAATGAATCAGGTTTTACTAAGGTGGATTTGGAAGGCACCCAGTTCCAAGCAGAGAAGACAGTCCAATTTTTACTTCTGGGCTGTGCTTCTTACATTTACTCAAATGAATTGTTTTCAATTTTCAAACACTCCAAATTAAGCTCATAATAAGGTAGACTTAAAGTGGAAAACACATAAATAAATATAACAAGAGAATTATGTTTTTCAAAGTTGCTTCTTTGTCATTATTATATATGATAACTTTAAAACAATATTCTATGCACTTTTAGAGAGGCCTAGAATAAGCACAGGATGAGTACAACATGATCAGGAAAGAAGCACTGCGAAGGTTAACTTTTTGTGTCAATTTGCCTGGGCCACAGTGCCCAGATATTTATTGGAACATTATTCTGAATAATTCTGTCAGAGTGATTTGGATACAAATGTACATTAAAATTGGTAGGCTCTGAGTAAAGCAGATTGCTCTCCATAATGTAGTTGGCCAATTTAAAGGCCTGAAGAGAATAAAAGACTGGACTGCCCTGGAGTAGGAAGGAATTCACAGCTTGATAGCCTTTGGACTTGAACTACAACGCCATCTCTTGCTGGAGCTCCAGCCTACTCTACTAATTTTAGACTTATCAGCCTCCATAACTGTGTGAGTTATTTCCTTTTATATAAATAAACACACACACAGAGTTTATTGGTTCTTTTTCTGATAAACCCTGACTAATACAACCCTGAAACAGTCTCCATGTGCAGCACCCTGTTATTTGAGGTTTTTTGGGTATGAGGTAATAAACTTTCTTCACAGGACAACAAAGATTCCGTTGAAATAAGAACAAGAAATCTGTTTGGAGATCATTACATATTGGTCCAGAGTTGGTGAAAAGAGAAAAATCCTGTAGCCTTCTTCAGAAAGACAATTCCGCTTTTGACAGTGTCTCCTATTCTTCACTTAAAAGATGAATAACAGGTAGTGATTCATAACAAACATTACACTGAGTTACCCAATGATACCTTACCAGTAATCAAGTCCAGAGTTTTTCAGTGGTCGAACATTTTGGACCAGTTAATTCTTTATTGTGGGTACCCCTCCTCCCGTGCCTTATATATAGAGTACTTAGCAGCATCCATGGCTCCTCCCCAATAGGTTCTATTTGCATTTCCAAACTGAGATAATAAAAAACGTGTCAGATATTGCCAAACTGCTTTTGACTGAGAGCCACTGGCCTAGACCAAAGGTGCTATCTTAGTCTTCTCAGGCTTCCATAAAAAACACCCCAGTGTGGGTGGCTTAGACAACAGAAATGTATATTCTCATAGTTCTGGAGGCTTGCTTGAAGTCCTAGATCAGGTCAGCACCATGATCAGTTTCTGGTTGCTTTCACATAGTGGAGAGAGAGAGAAAGAGAGAAAGGAGACGGAGAGGAAGAGAATATGAGAGGAAGGAAGCACTCTGTTGTTTCTTCCAATCAGGAAAACAATCCCACCATGATGCCCACTATCATGACTTCATCTCAACCTACTTACCTCCCAAGTTCCCATCTTCAAATACCAATACTATCACACTGGGTGTTAGGGCCTCAATATGTAAATTTAAGGGGACATAATTCAGCTTATAGTGGCTGCCCTTTGAAAATACGGAAGTATTTGAAACCGCATATTGACATTAAAATTCTTACTATGTTTCTTGCTAATATACAAATAATGAGGCTTCTTTGAAAAAAAATCTTTATGGAAAAGTAAGACTACCCTGGGGCTTCCTTCACATAACTCCAGAAAGGGTTCCAACTTCAAGAATGGCAGACATAAAGAGACCAAAGTTCAGGATCTTGCTGTATACTTTTTACTAGTATTATCTCCAATATTAGTATTTTGTGGCAATGTCTTTATAGAAAAAAGTAGACTAGATGATTTCTAAACTTTCTTCTATTTCTTAAAAACCGGCATATCTTTGAATTTTCAAAAACTGGTTGCAGTAACTTGAAGTGACTCACTGTTTTTATAGGACTTTCTGAGGATATATTAATAGTAGATTAAAATATGAGAGGTTATAAAGTAAATGAGGGCTTATTTTTTCTTATACTTCTAGAAAGCAAAATTAAGTTTCAGGTTACAGAAAGGTGAGGGGTAGAGACTTCGCTTTCTTACACTCAAAGCTGCTAAAGTGGAATGAGATGTTTGATGAGGCAGTAAGTTCCAAGTCATTTAAAGTGCTTGAACTGATAAATCATTTTAGTGGATGATGTAAAGGGATTTACACATTAGAAAAAGACTAGCTTGCTTTTGAGGTCTCTTTCAGTCTTAAAATTATATGATTTTGAAGAGAGACTTTTAAAAAATAATGTGAAAATAAAATTGTGCTTTTTTCCTAATTTGCTAGGGAAAAAAACACAAGCAAAAGAAAAACACTAAGTGCCAAATATGGCAATTGTTCTCAACTAAAACAATGCCCTTGGAAAAGTAAGATTCTCTGCAATGTACTTTTAAGGAAGTGAGGTCAACCATCAGGGTCACTTGTTGGAATCCCTCACACAAAAGCTGAGTTTGAAAGTCACCATGGGGAGCTTTTACATCCATTCTCTCTTCTGGTGCTTAACACTTGCCTGTGCTATGCCCACAGAGAAGAAGAGAGCTGCAATCAGAGTCACAGTGTGAGAAAGGTGACTCCAGCGACATCATTCCTGAACTTACTATTTCACAAATGAACAATCAGGGAAGTTTAGCAGGTTCATTGGATCCCTAGATAAACAGCTCACATACAAATGCCTGCACTTTCTTAGCCATTCACTAACTTGTGACCCATCAATTGCACCATTTCTAAGTGGCTACAAACTTTTCAGTCATCTCTGGTTAAGTTTTTTAATGTGGAAGTGTTTTAGGACTACTTAATTGTACTCAAGGAATTCCTTGGTTTTTACATCAAGATTGATATGATAATGCTTTGAGACCTCTGGGAAGCTATTAGTATCAAATGCAGATGAAGAACCTTCTTTCCTGTTAGAAGATAGAATCTAGGGACTGAAGAGAAGTAGGACTTCGATTTGAAAGCTGAAGGTGAAATCAGAATGTCTAGATAATAGACTGGCGGGGACAATATCTTACAATAGGGAAGATTTACTTAGAGTTTTCTATGCACTCGCTCACATTCATTCAACAAATATCTATTAACTACAAATTACGTAGAAAGCCAAGTCCTCCCAGTATTCAGAACCTAATTGTCTGGCCTTTCTCCTTCTTTTCAAAGACAAGCACCTGATGATTTCCCTAAGGCCCTATTGTTTAAGAAATTAATCACATAGAAATAATTAACATGGCTACTTGCAGATTTGGGTTTTTCTTACAGGATACTTCCAGAAGATACCAAAGGACCAAAGTTTTAGTTTGTACCAGCTGTACTAGAAAACTATATTAGGTAGAGAGGGTGTAAGTGTCCTTTCAGGCTCCCACAAATGATGGCAACACACAACTCTGGCTTATTCTGTATAAATAGGATTAGTGCAATTCTTTTCAAAATTGTTTTAAGAAAAGTTGTTTAATAAATCTTGTTGAAGGAATGCATAAATGAACAAAGAAAAACAAACAAAATCCTCACAGCTTCTTCAGCAATAACTTTCTAAAAAAGAAAATATTAAAAAAAAATTCCTCTGTTTTCTCATCAATCAAACCCAAACATTACAGGAGTGATTGACTGAATACTCTCCCAAATTTTCTCTAATGTGAAGTACAAAATTACTAGAGCTTCCCAAATATTGGGCATTTTGTATGCCAGGAAGACTATGAACCCAAAAGGGAAATCTGTAGGGAGGAAGAATAACTTACTTTCAGGGGAATTCAGATGCAATATTGTATTTTCTGGAATACTTGAAGAGCAGATGGTGAAGGATAAATTTAAGTCTATAGAAAAAACAAGTGCATCTATCAAGGGAAACCAGCTACCAGTATATAAAATGTGTTGCCCTTTTATTTTTAGTGTGAACTATAATGCAATTCCCTGAAATAGCAGTGCTGCTGTCATAAATATCCTGTAATTATGGGGTTTTCTCAGTGTGTGACCAGAGAAATCTGCATGGTTATATGGAAATAATCAGGGGATGCTTTCTGCTTTTGAAGGTCTTTTGCTATTAGAAAAAAACAAATAATAATAATAAAAGGAAGAATGAAAGAAGAAACTAAGCTGAAGTCAAATGATACCAAAGCCATGTATTATGGAAAAGATGGTTTATACTCAATACTTGAGAAAATAAATGCATGAAGGTTGCAAGGCCTAAAAGGATGAAAGAAACATTAGCTAAAAGATTCCACTTTGAAACTGTAAAAGGCAGGCAGACCAACTCCTTTATGCATCACTGATGGGATGAGAAGTTTTTCAGGCCCTTCAATAATTCTTAGTATATGATTTCACTGAATCTTTCATTATTTTAAATGTGCTTGGTTGTTGTTACATATAAGCGTACTGAGAACTGAAGTGTAAATTACTACTGTACTAAAGTTAACTTAGTGTGTCACTTATATCCACTTTTACTAGTAGTAGAGGCTGCAACAGAAAGTAATAGCTACTTTAACCCAGAATATAAATTCTACTTATGGATGGAACATTTATTAGAATTTTAAGCACGAATATCTTGAAATATGTATTCTTACATCAATAAATCAGAAAATAGATTTACTAAGTTTCATGTAGATTTTACTAGTAGAAATATCGACCTCAAAGAGAATGCAGTCTGAACTCAACAGATTTAACAAATTCTGAAGTACCAAGAATATCCATATTAACAACTGTAGAACAGTGCGCAGAAGCATTTTTCCCAACTAATAGTACAATCCATAGAGAACTAGAATTCTTGATATTCTGATACTGAAAAGAAGCTTTCCAATTTACTAACAGAAAAGTTTGTATTTCTTCCATGTGCGCCTTAAAACCCATTAGAAAAATGGCTTAAAAATAAAAGATCTTCATGAGTTATTTCATCAGAAATTGCATTCATAATGTTCCTGTGTTTTTTAGCACTTAATATATATAACATGATGTCCGTCTAGCCAAGGCTATGGTTTTTCCGGTAGTCAAGTGTGGATGTGAGAGTTGGACTGTGAAAAAAGCTGAGTGCTCAAGAATTGATGCTTTTGAACTGTGGTATTGGAGAAGACTCTTGAGAGTCCCTTGGACTGCAAGGAAATCCAACCAGTCCATTCTAAAGGAGATAAGTCCTGGGTGTTCTTTGGAATGAATGATGTTAAAGCTGAAACTCCAGTACTTTGGCCACTTCAAGCAAAGAGTCAACTCATTGGAAAAGACTTTGATGCTGGGAGGGATTGGGGGCAGGAGGAGAACGGGATGACAGAGGATGAGATCGCTGGATGGCATCACCGACTCGCTGGACATGAGTTTGCGTGAACTCCGGGAGTTGGTGATGGACAGGGAGGCCTGGCGTGCTACCATTCATGGGGTCGCAAAGAGTCGGACACGACTGAGCAACTGAACTGAACTGAACATGATAAATTTAAAGAGTGTCTTTTAAGATAAAAATTTCTAATATTAAACTGAAATGTCTCAAAGAACTTCAACATTAGGCTTAATTCCCAAATAATTCCATGTAAGTTTTTACAAATTGAAGCAAAGTTCTTTTTTTTGTAATCTTGGATACTTTAAATGTCCAATCTTTGGCACTTTTCAGAATAAAAAAATACAGAGGGCTTTTCTTTGAGGAGAGGGGATGGCTAGCTACTGAGAAAACAAACACACAAATAAGCATAAGGAGAAAATAGAGTACACCTAATCTATACTTCAACATTTAATAAACCACCTTAAATTAACTCAGTGTTCATTATGTTTCCTTAATTTCTCTCACAAAGTTATTTCAGTACATTAGAACCCATACAGGTAGTTTTACAGCAGGAAGGGACCTTCTTTTTGAGTTTTCTTTTTCTTCAAATAGCTAATTTAGAAATGGTCATGGCTTCAACAAATATTTTGTCAAGAATGGGGCTAATTTCATCAACAACAATAAGAAAGAGAAGAGAACAAGAGGGTAAAGTTCCTGGTGTTTATTGAGCTTAAATTTTATTGGTAAATCCAAGCCATAAACAGCCACATAAACCACTTAATATAGCATTAGATACTGATACACATCATGCAAAAATGAAACAGGTAATAGGTTAGGGGTGGGGTGGAATAGGAGTGGGTAGGGAGGTTAAACATGTGGTTTAGTTTGTTGGTTAGTATTAGTCACTCAGTTGTGTCTGACTCTTCGTGACAGCATGGACCGCAGCCCTCTGTCCATGGGATTCTCTAGGCAAGAATATTGGAGTGGCTTGCCATTTCCTGTGGTTCATTCAGTTCAGTTGCTCAGTCGTGTCTGACTCTTTGCGACCCCATGAATTGCAGCACGCCAGGCCTCCCTGTCCGTCACCAACTCCCAGAGTTCACTCAGATTCACGTCCATTGAGTCGGTGATGCCATCCAGCAATCTCATCCTCTGTCGTCCCCTTCTCCTCCTGCCCCCAATCCCTCCCAGCATCAAAGTCTTTTCCAATGAGTTGACTCTTCGCTTGAAGTGGCCAAAGTACTGGAGTTTCAGCTTCAGCATCATTCCTTCCAAAGAAATCCCATGGCTGATCTTCAGAATGGACTTGTTGGATCTTCTTGCAGTCCAAGGGACTCTCAAGAGTCTTCTCCAACACCACAGTTCAAGAGCATCAATTCTTTGGCGCTCAGCCTTCTTCACAGTCCAACTCTCACATCCATATATGGCCACAGGAAAAACCATAGCCTTGACTAGACGGACCTTAGTCGGCAAAGTAATGTCTGCTTTTGAATATGCTATCTAGTTTTGTCATAACTTTTCTTCCAAGGAGTAAGCGTCTTTTAATTTCATGGCCACAATCACCATCTGCAGTGATTTTGGAGCCCCCCAAAATGAAGTCTGACAGAGTTTCCACTGTTTCCCCATCTATTTCCCATGAAATGATGGGACCAGATGCCATGATCTTCATTTTCTGAGTGTTGAGCTTTAAGCCAACATTTTCACTCTCCTCTTTCACTTTCATCAAGGGGTTTTTGAGTTCCTCTTTACTTTCTGCCATAAGGGTGGTGTCATCNTTTTCCACAGTTTCTTGTGATCCACACAGTCAAAGGCTTTGGCATAGTCAGTGAAGCAGAAATAGATGTTTTTCTGGAACTCTCTTGCTTTTTCCATGATCCAGCGGATGTTGGCAATTTGATCTCTGGTTCCTCTGCCTTTTCTAAAACCAGCTTGAACATCAGGAAGTTCACGGTTCACATATTGCTGAAGCCTGGCTTGGAGAATTTTGAGCATTACTTTACTAGCATGTGAGATGAAGGTCTTCTAAGAACATAACTTTTAAACGCAGACCAGAACACAGAGACAGGCTAAAACGGAGAAAAAGAGCACATCAAGGAGAAGAAATAACAAAAGGACAAGCCTTTCCAGATAGGACTTTTACCTGGAACTGACCTAAAATTAAAAATGCCATCAGATATTTACCATTCCTCATCAGCTACTAAGAAATTAAGTTAAATCACAACAATCACCAAATAAAAAAAATTTCCTTGTGACTTTAAACATTATTTGTAGGTTTTGTTACTATCTCTTTCATCTGTTTAAAATTAAAGAACCTATTTCCCAAATTAAAAAAAGAAAGGAAAAGTCCTATGTTGAAAAGATTTTGTTTTCTAAACAACTAGGAGGCTGGTGAGACAGGAGCTATATAAGCAATGAAAGTGAAAGTGTTTATGAGAGACAATGGAAGGATCAGATCCTGCAGGGCTTGGCACGGCAGCCTGTGATGTGAAGGTTGGAAGTTCCATAGACATTTATTAGAGGATTTAATATATCTCTGGTTGCTGTGAGGAGAAGGCTATTTAAAGGTATTTAATATGCCAGGTCAAATGGACTTCTGCCTCCTCTTTCATTTTCTTGGCACACAAGGCTCTGTGTTTGTGATATTTCACCTTTTGTTCTATTTCGAGAACTAGTCTTGCTGTACCAGGTTGCAGAAATTATTTTTCATTTTTTTGTGTCTACTTTTCCTTAGGCAAATAGTCTTACTCCCCTGTGCTTTATACTATTGAAACATAAACTTTTTGATATATTTCTGCTAGTGTCAATTAAATACATTTTATTTTCCCGTCTAGAACTTAGGCTTATTGACCTAGTGTTATCAATATAAATAATATGTATGTTCCCTATCAAGTTATTAAAGCCTTTGATTAAAAAATGATCCATTTAAAAATAACATTTAGATAACATTAGTCAATACCATCTCACCGTATATGCTGCATCTCCCATCCTCCATTAAAAACCCAAATATATAGAAAAGAATTCCATCCATAATAATAAACTTTCAACAAGTTTTTTTCCACATTAAACAGAAAGCTTTTTTCCTTTTTCATAAAATGGAAACAGATCAATCTGACATTATTCATTTGAGACACAGTGATCTTCCAGGCAGTGTTGAAAACTGGCTTTATTATTTTTCCATACTCTATTTTTGGAGGCCTTAAAAATAGGTTTGATGACTTCATGCTTATTCTTCATGCCTCAAAAATAGATGAAGGCACCTCAGTTTTCTTGTGTCAAACAGATAATTATCATATACTATGGCAGAGGAATGAATAAGCCACTTTCCCTACCCTCTAGTGTCCTATGTCTAATATTATAGTCTGAAATTGTGAAAATTAATCCAAGGACTATTACAGAATATGATGAATATAATATTCAGATATGAGGCTCAAGGAACACACACAAGAACTATGCATGTTCAATCACATCTGACTCTTTTGCAACCCCATGGACTGCAGACTGCCAGGCTCCTGTCCTTGGGATTTCTCAGGCAACAATACTGGAGTAGGTTACCATTTTTACTCATGTAAACACCTGAGTGATTCTTTAATGCATCTTGCTAGAAATAACATTTCTGATAGTGGTTCTTAGAAATTATTATCCTTCTATTCAAAAATGAGCATAAAAAGGAATTCTGTACTGACATTTCTTGAAAAATGTTTGCAGGAATGTCACCGATACATTTATAGACTCTGAAAGGTCAACCATGATTAACATGACACATGGAAGGTAAATTTAAAATAAAAAAAATCCTAGCAGTCATTTTAATTTTTTTCCCAGAAATGAAGCAAATTTCAGAGTATAGAGTTGATTTTAAAAAAAATAAGAAGTTCCTAGCAGATAGTAATTGACAGTAATTTAGTTTTTCCTCCCCCCCTTTTTTAACTACTGAAAACTATTTCAAACTATAGAATATCAGCAAGATAAATGGATATGCACTTTTCTCCCTCAGAATTCACACATAGTTTCCATGAAGACATAAGCTTCTCTTCAACCAAAATAAAACAAAGGAAGATAATGCTTATTTATATTTTTAAGAGTCACAGTTTGGAATAGAACATTCCAACACCCAGTTTATTTAACTTACATGCAGAGTACATCATGCAAAATGCCAAGCTGGATGAAGCACAAGCAGGAATCCACATTGCCAGGAGAAATATTAATAACCTCAAACATGCAAATGACATCACCCTTATGGCAAAAAATGAAGAGGGACTAACTAAAGAGTCTCTTGACAAAGGTGAAAGAGAGAGTGAAAAAGCTGGCTTAAAACTCAACATTCAAAAAACTAAGATCATGGCATCAGTCCCATCACTTCATGGTAAATAGATGGGGAAACAATGGAAACAGTGACAAACTTTATTTTCTTGTGCTTCAAAATCACTGCAGATGATGACTGCAGCCATGAAATTAAAAGCTGCTTGCTCCTTGAAAGAAAAACTGCTCCCAACCTAGACAGCATACTAAAAAGCAGAGATGTTACTTTGCCAACAAAGGTCAGCATAGTCAAAGCTATGGTCTTTCCAGTACTCACATATGGATGTGAGAGTTGGACCATAAACAAGGCTGAAAGCGCCAAAGAATCGATGCCTTTGAACTGTGGTGTTGGAGGAGACTCTTGAGATTCCCTTGGACTGCAAGATGATCAAACCAGTCAATCCTGAAAGAAATCAATCCTGAATATTCATTGGAAGGACTGATGCTGAGGCTGAAGTGCCAGTTCTTTAGCCACCTGATGCAAAGAGCCAAGTCATTGGAAAAGATTGTGTTGCTGGGAAAGATTGAAGGCAGGAGAAGGGGACAACAGAAGATGAGATGGTTGGATGGCATCACTGACTCAATAGACATAAGTTTGAGCAAGCTTCAGGAGACGATGAAGGAAAGGGAAGCCTGGTGTGCTGCAGTCTACAGGGTCGCAAAGAGATGGACATGACTGAGTGACTGAACAAAAACAGAAGGACAGAAGGACTGGTAACTTTTGAATGTGCTTATGTTTCTAATAAGATATACTTTCTTTCAAGATATCTAGAAGTGACCACTCATATTGAATCTATTCTTCTGCCAACCTCCAGTATTCTTATTTCATTTTCATAGAAAAAACCAAACAAACAAACAACCATCACTCCTGTTTACTCACACATCTGTGCTGCACACCTCAAATAATAACCAAGAAGTGAGTTGTCTTGCTTAAAGCTGAATTTAGTCGGGTTTTATGCAGTAATTTCCAAGTTCTGCAAACGTGGTCTTGAGCTCCATTTGTAGACAGAGAGTATACAAAATTCACACAAATTTTCTTCATAAAGAGAATTTGAGGATGTTTTCCTCTTATATATGAAAGAGAAAGAGGAGTGAAAGAGTGAAACAAAAGGACTAACTTCTCATGATGGTAAGTGCTGAATCAGGGGTAAGAGTGAATTCAGATTCCTCTTGTAGATCACCTCATTGTCTTCTGGTCCACCATTTTATCCAGTCATGGCCATAGCAGTGGCTTCACACAGGTGTACCTGGAAGCATCTCCAATCAGTTGCACTGTGGAGCTCTTACTTTCTGCCATGAGGTTGCTCTGACTACACAATTAAAGTGCTCATGAAAACCCACCAGGCTTCTCATGAAAGTAGGGCCTGGATAGGCATGAGAGTGAACATCTTGTGGGGCAGCACTTGATCAATCGGAGATTGAACCATGCAGATAAATTCTCTGCTCTTCTGTCTCTTGGGCAAAAGATTCTGAAATGCATTCTTTGAGGTTATGCAGAAGGTCCCAGTGGATTAAGTTCTCTGTGTGTGCTGTGTAGGAGTAGTCTTCTTTCATTTCAGTCTTTTCTTAGTCCAAAATTACTATACCCTGTCAAATCTTTTCTAATAATTGACACCTAAGCCTAAACTGTATCAGCTTAGTGCCTAGCGTAGTTCTCAGGCAGATAGTGTTCAGGAAGTATTCATTGCATGAATTGACAAAAAAATGTCATGAGATAGGATTATGTGTACAAAATATATGCTTAATGCACGTAACATAAGAGAGGCTTTTTAAATACTTGATTTGTAAAGAATCCTAATGGTATTGAAAGTGAAAGTGAAAGTCACTCACTCGTGTCTGACTCTTTGCAACCCCATGTACTATACAGTCCATGGAATTCTCCAGGCTAGAAAACTGGAGTGGGTAGCCTTTCCCTTAACCAGGGGATCTTTCCAACCTAGGGATCAAACCCAGGTCTCCCACATTATCCACCTGCAATGCAGGAGACCCCAGTTTGATTCCTGGGTCAGAAAGGTTCACTGGAGAAGGGATAGGCTAACCACTCCAATATTCTTGGGCTTCCCTTGTAGCTCAACTGGTAAAGAATCCACCTGTAATACGGGAGACCTGAGTTCGATCTCTGGGTTGGGAAGATCCCCTGGAGAAGGGAAAGGCTACCCATTCCAGTATTCTGGCCTAGAGAATTCCATGTACTGTATAGTCCATGGGGTCAGAAGGGGTGGGACATGATTAAGCAACTTTCACTTTTCACTTTCAAAGAGTCTTAAAACATTCAAAGAGCACTTCTTAAAGTATGATAGTGACAATTCAGAGAAATTTGAGTTAGAAAGAACTTTAAGTTTATCTAGGACAAACTATTTCCAAGATAGAAATTCTTCTCCAGCATTCTGGACAGATAAAATCCCAAATTTAGTTCTGTGTGTATGTATGAAAAGAAATGTAGGACTTCAGATAGGAGAACATTCAATTTTTTTTAAACATATCTGTTCATAAGTTTTACTTCTATCAGTATAATTTGCTTCATAAAACTTCCAATTATTAGTCTTATTCTGCCTTCTGACTAATATGCTTCAGTTAACTTGTAGTCTTCTATTTTGACTGAAAAGAGATAAAATTTATACTGCCATCTTCCAAGGCTTCTTTTGACTAAGCTTTCCATGGAAATTTTTCTAATGCCCGTCGGATGACATGGTATTCCACTATACTCAAATGCTTTATGAACTTGCCAATGTTTTCTGAGCATGCATCAGGGTTGGTAGTGTTCTGGCTACCCTGGAGTACAATGGGATTAAAGTACTTATATTCTAGAAGCAGTTCTTTTCTTTTGGCATCTTAAAAATAGTCACTTCAGCAGTCAATTGAACACAGTGCTTTCTCATGATCTACTCAAATTTTAGAGCTCCTTTCACTGGATTCAAAGCTACAGTCATGATAAACAACCCTGATGCAGGCCACTTGCTCTGATGGGATCCTCACATTCATATAGAGGAATAACATTAAGAAGGCTGAAACAGTTGGATTTCAGTTGAATTTGCCAGCTTTTTAAGTGTTATATAGTATCTAATGTGTTATCTGAATCAAAACTTGAGAAGCCATAAGAAACACAAATTCTACAGTAAGCTACAAGCCTAATATTTACTTTTATCAGCTTATTTACAAATTCATTTTTTCTCCTTATGTTTTAAAGTGTGAATTTTTGTCTTCCTATATGGATTTCAGCAGGATATATTATAGATGGGTATAATTTTTACAGCAAAGCATGTTGACAGTTTTCTAACGTTACAAAGATCTAGGGATTTGCCAGCATATTAGTGCTGAAAACTTTTTTACTCAAGAATAATGCCTAGAAGCATAAGCAAATAAAACTAATAGAGCAGACCTACTCTGGTAGAATGATATGATGCTCACCATCTCTCCCTTTTACTATGGGTGCTCATCATTGATGGATCTGCCTAGAATTCTTCAGTTCAATTCAGTTCAGTTCAGTCTCTCAGTCGTATCCGACTCTTTGCGACCCCATGAATTGCAGCACGTGAGGCCTCCCTGTCCACCACCAGCTCCTGGAGTTCACCTAAACTCATGTGCATTGAGTCGGTGATGCCATCCAGCCATCTCATCCTCTGTCGTCCCCTTCTCCTCCCGCCCCCAATCCTTCCCAGCATCAGGGTCTTTTCCAATGAGTCAACTCTTCGCATGAGGTGCCCAAAGTATTGGAGTTCTTCAAAGAACAGTTTTAAAGCCATTGTATTTAAATAGCAGAGAGAGAAACATGATGTAGTAGCAAACTTTTAGATACTCAGAAATAAGGATGAGAGGCAAAGAGTGGGAAACTTAAAGTCACCTGAGACACTTTCTACCCAGAGTATTCTGTTTAAATCATGAAGTAGTCATCCAGCTTACACATGAATTCTTTTGAAGGTCTTAACATGCTTCCCTCAGGAATTTTTCTAATTATACTCCAAAAAGAGGCTTTTTCTGTCAGAGGCAAAAGAGGTCTGTATGTCTTAGTAATTCTAACTGTCACTTAGCTACTATTTAAGCTACCACTATCCGTTCCCCTGAAATTTTCCAAAACAGGTCTCTCTTCCTTGTCATCTTTATTTCATCTGTAGTTTAACCAGTACTGCCATTGAAGAAAGAGTAGATACAAACAGAGATTTTCAGTAGACCATAACTTATGTAGTACCAAGATACAGCCATACTTCCTTTCTCTTTCATTCTTTACCCTCTATCTCTATTTCATATCTCTATCCTGACAGGTTTTTGAGATTTTCACTTGTATATCTATTGAAGAGGGTCACTCAGTACTTTCAATTCCCTGACATTCACCTTTTATCCTAGATGACAAATAAGAGTTAAATGATATTTTTGATGTCAAGATAGTGAATAAACCAGAATCTATTAGGGGGAAAAAAAAAAAGGTTTAGTGCTCCTGGTGGTATATTCTATTTCAAAAGCTATCTAGGATTCACAGGGCTGAGTTGGAGTCAATCACCCTGGAAAGCCCTGTTTTTCCATTTCCCAGCATATGCCCCACTAGTTAATAAAATGTGAAGTGTCCTGCTACTGGGAGAGGGAATGGGGAGGGCTAGAACTGGAAGATTCCTATGAAAATCTGCAGATGTGATTATACAGAATCATCAAACATCTGGATTCTTTCAGCCTACTGGGATCATCCTCCCCAATAATATTTAAATTAAAATTCCTTGCCAAAATTTCTTTTACAGACTCAGATACACACACATTGTAGTTGTTCTGTCGCTAAGTCATGTCCAATTCTTTGGGACCCCATGTACGGCAGCATACCAGACATCCCTGTTCTTCGCTGTCTCTAACAGTTTGCTCAAACTCACATTCATTGAGTCGGTAGGCCATCCAACCATCTCCTTCTTCCCCTCCTGCCCTCAATCTTTCCCAGCATCAGGGTCTTTTCCAATGAGTTGGCTCTTCACATCAGGTGGCCACAGTATTGGAGCTTCAGCTTCAGCATCAGCATCAGTCCTTCCAATGAATATTCAGGGTTGATTTCCTTTAGGATTGACTGATTTGATTTCTTTGCTGTCCACGGGACTCTCAAGAGTCTTCTTCAGTACCATGGTTTGAAAGCATCAATTCTTTGGTGCTCAGCCTTCTTTATGGTCCAACTCTCACATCTGTATGTGACTACTGGAAAAACCATACATAATGAAACCAAAATACCTGAAGATTCTGATTGATTGTCTGGTTGCTTTCCTCCTTTCACTGAATAGTGTGTGTATGTGTGTAGTGTAACCTCTTTGTTCAGTACACTGAATGAACCCATTTTAGGTTAGATTACTTTTCCTTGATCCTGCCCTGGCTGCAAACACTAGTTACTCAGTGCAGGTAAAGGCAAGAGGCACTGCAGGGCAGGGTCGGTGGGGGGTCATAAGGTAGAGAGCCAGGATATATTCATATATTTACCACCATACTTCCCTAAGTCTGGCAACTGAATCTATTCTCCATGCCTATAATTTTCAATAATGATATATACATGTTTATGTGGCTTAGTCACTCAGCCATGTCCAACTGTTTGCAACCCCCTGGACTGTAGCCTGACAGGCTCTTCTGTCCATGGGGATTCTCCAGGCAAGAATACTAGAGTGGGTTGCCATGCCCTCTTCCAGGGGATCTACCCAACCCAGGGATCAAACCCAGTTCTTCTGCATTACTGGCAGATTCTTTACTGTCTGAGTATCAAGGAAGCCAAAAGTATATAAGGCCTTGATAAGACAAGCAAGTGGGGCACTCTCTATCCCCCTTCTGATGTCTATGTAAAAAGCTTTCTCTGTCATTTTTCACTATATTAAAACTTCTGCCACACAAAAGTTCTGAGTGATCAAGTGTGGTCCCTGGTCCTAAAGCTAAATTTTCTTCTTCTTTGGAGATCATGAATCTGACATCATTCACCATAAGCTATCAATCCTAGAACTAGATCTAATATATAGTAATGCACAGATATGGCAAATGAGTTAATGGCAATAATAATAGAACCTTAAGGTTATCACTCGTAAAGTTGTTGAAAGGGTTAATTTTGATAATGTACTTATGCCAGAGACTTTTAATTATCTCCTAATGTCAAATCTTCCTTTCTTCTTCATAGAATGTCCAACTTTTATTTGGGCATGTCATTGCTCAGAGTAAAATGCTTCATTTCCCACCATGCTTTTCAATTCATATACATGTTTTTTGCAGTATATAACCTTTTGAGATTGGCCTTTCTCATGCTTGGGAATTCCCTGGTGGCTCAGATGGTTAAGCGTCTGTCTACAATGTGGGAGACCCGGGTTCGATCCCTGGGTCGGGAAGATCCCCTGGAGAAGGAAATGGCAATCCACTCCATTACTAACTACTATTGCCTGGAAAATCCCATGGACTGAGAAGCCTGGTAGGCTACAGTCCATGGGGTCGCAAAGAGTCGGACACGACTGAGTGCCTTCACTTTTCTCATGCTTAATTCCTTGGGCATTCATCAAATTGTTACGTGTATCAGTAACTTGTTCTTTTTAATTGATGACTAATCTTTCTTATATGGATGTATTTGAGCCTGTTGAACCATTTGTCTGTTGAAGAAGTTTTTAATTTTTGGCAAATGGAAATTATAGAACTTAAAAATACAACAATCAAAATAAGACCTACTAGTAGAGGTTAAGAAGACAAGTCAATAAAATTTAACCAATATGAACAAGAAAGAGAATTCCAGAAAAACATCCGCTTCAGCTTTATTGACTGCACTCTTGACTGTGTGGATTACAACAAACTGTGGAAAATTCTCAAAGAGATAGGAATACCAGACCGCCTTACCTGCCTACTGAGAAATCTGTATTCAGGTCAAGAAGCAACAGTTAGAACCGGACATGGAACAACAGACTGGCTCCACACTGGGAAAGGAGTATGTCGAGGCTGTATATTGTCACTCTGTTTATTTAACTGATATGCAGAGTCAGTTCAGTTGCTCAGTCGTATCTGACTCTTTGCGACCCCATGAATCGCAGCACGCCAGGCCTCCCTGTCCAACACCATCTCCCGGAGTTCACTCAGACTCACGTCCATCGAGTCCGTGATGCCATCCAGCCATCTCATCCTTTGTCATCCCCTTCTTCTCCTGGCCCCAATCCCTCCCAGCATTAGAGTCTTTTCCAATGAGTCAGCTCTTCTCATGAGGTGGCCAAAGTACTGGAGCTTCAGCTTTAGCATCATTCCTTCCAAAGAAATCCCAGGGTTGATATCCTTCAGAATGGACTGGTTGGATCTCCTAGCAGTCCAAGGGGCCCTCACGAGTCTTCTTCAACACCACAGTTCAAAAGCATCAATTCTTTGGCGCTCAGCCTTCTTCACAGTCCAACTCTCACATCCATACATGACCACAGGAAAAACCATAGCCTTGACTAGACAGACCTTAGTCAGCAAAGTAATGTCTCTGCTTTTGAATATACTATCTAGGTTGGTCATAACTTTTCTTAGAGTGTATCATATGAAATGCCTGGTTGGATGAAGCACAAGCTGAAATCAAGATTGCCAGGAGAAATATCACTAACCTCAGAAATGCAGATGACACCACCCTTATGGCAGAAAGTGAAGAAGAACTAAAGAGCCTCTTGATGAAAGTGAAAGAGGAGAGTGACAAAGCTGGATTAAAACTCAACATTCAAGAAATGACTATCATGGCATCTGCTCCCATCATCTCATGGCAAATAGATGGGGAAACAATGGAAACAGTGACAGACTTTATTTCTTTGGGCTCCAAAATCATTGCAGATGATGTCTGAAGCCATGAAATTAAAAGACGCTTTCTCCTTGGAAGAAAAGCTATTACCAACTTAGAGATCATATTAAAAATCAGGGACATTGCTTTACCAACAAAGATCCATCTAGTCAAAGCTATGTTTTTTCCAGTTATGTATGGATGTGAGAATTGGACTATAAAGAAAACTAAGCACCAAAGAACTGATGCTTTTGAACTGTGGTATTGGAGAAGACTATTGAGAGTCCCTTGGACTGCAAGGAGATCCAACCATTCAATCCTAAAGGAAATCAGTCCTGAATATTCATTGGAAGGAATGATGCTGAAGCTGAAGCTCCAATCCTTTGGCCACCTGACACAAAGAATTGACTTATTGGAAAAGACCCTGATGCTGGGAAAGATGGAAGGCAGGAGGAGAAGGGGACAACAGAGAATGATATGGTTAGATGGCATCACTGACTCGATGGACATGACTTTGAGAAAGCTCTGGGAGCTGGTGATGTACAGGGAATCCTGTTGTGCTGCAGTCCATGGGGTCGCAAAGAGTTAGACACAACTGAATGACTGAACTGAACTGAATTTGAACAACAGAGAGAAAAGGAAATGGAAAACAGCAACAGTTTCAGGGACCTGTGGGCTCATAACAAAAGAGGTAACATTCATATTATGCTTTCTTTGTCACATCAGGACCAATGTAGGAGTGATGAATACTTTCATTACTCTTTTTTTTTTTCCCCATAGGACTAGAATGTCAAGCCACTGAAGTAAGGCAAGGAGAAGAAATAGAAGAATACTTAGCTATAAAGCATGGAACTGAAGGAATGAGGCTATTCTAACTGCAGAAATTGATTTTCTCTTCTTCATTTATTTTATTCATTGATTTTTCACCCAACTAATAGCCCTGTTTTTCAAAATAAATGAAGTAATTCAACCATACAGAAAACTACAGAAGACAATGTGAGGAATGCTGAGATTTATCAAATCATATTTGTCACTTTAAATAAAACATAGATACAGGTAAATCACCTTTCTAATCTCATTCCTCTGCCTGCATCCCATGTTCATTTCTATACTATATATATATAGTATATACATCTATATATAGTCTATATTTTGTTGTACAGTTGACAAGTCATGCCTGACCCTTCATGACCTAATGGACTGCAACATGACATGATTTCCTGTCCATCACCATCTCCTGGAGTTTGCCCAAGTTCATGTCCATTGAATTGATGATATACAATAGTATTTGAAAATTTTCAAACTTGAGTAAATGTGACAGATAATACATTTTCTCTCCTAAACTGCATTTTACCTTAAAATTAGAAACTATCAGTAGTTTACTTAAAAGGCTAAATCCATGCTTATAAATGAAGTTCCAATGTAATTTATTTTCTTAAATTGTCACTATTCAATTTTAATATTTATATTATTGAATATTCAGTTCCAAAGAATAGCAAGAAAAGAAACCTTCTGCAGTGATCAATGCAAAGAAATAGTGGAAAACAACAGAATGGGAAAGACTAGAGATCTCTTCAAGAAAATTAGAGATATCAAGGGAACGTTTCATGCAAAAATGGGCTCGATAAAGGACATAAATGATATGGACCTAACAGAAGCAGAAGATATTAAGAAGAGATGGCAAGAATACACAGAAGAACTGTACAAAAAGGATCTTCATGACCTGGATAATCACGATGGTGTGATCACTCATCTAGAACCAGACATCTTGGAATGTGAAGTCAAGTGGGCCTTAGAAAGCATCACTATGAACAATGCTAGTGGAGGTAATGGAATTCCAGTACAGCTATTTTAAANTATTGAAAAGCAGAGATATTACTTTGCCGACCAAGGTACGTCTATTCAAGGCTATGGTTTTTCCGGTAGTCATGTATGGATGTGAGAGTTGGACTGTGAAGAAGGCTGAGCGCTGAAGAATTGATGCTTTTGAACTGTGATGTTGGAGAAGACTCTTGAGAATCCCTTGGACTGCAAGGAGATCCAACCAGTCCATTTTGAAGGAGATCAACCCTGGGATTTCTTTGGAAGGAATGATGCTAAAGCTGAAACTCCAGTACTTTGGCCACCTCATGAGAAGAGTTGACTCATTGGAAAAGATTCTGATGCGGAGAGGGATTGGGGCCAGGAGAAGAAGGGGACGACAAAGGATGAGATGGCTGGATGGCATCACGGACTCGGTGGACCCGAGTCTGAGTGAACTCTGGGAGATGGTGATGGACAGGGAGGCCTGGCGTGCTGCGATTCATGGGGTCGCAAAGAGTCGGACACGACTGAGTGACTGAACTGAACTGAACTGAATCATTTATTTCCTATTTATTCAGTTCTGCCTCTTGTTACACTTATAGCATGTATCTTAACTGCTCTTTCATATTTCTATCTTTATTTTTTTCATTCTGGGTAATTAACTCACATTATCTTCTAATCTATTCATTCTTTCACTGTGCCTGGTCTGATGGTTATCTTATTTTATTGCCTTTTAAATTTTTATTAGAGATTATTTCTTCATATATGAACATCTGAATTATGGTTTTTTTTCCAAATATTCTGTCCCCTAAATTTAATCTTGAGTAGAATAATATTCAGATTGTTGATTTTGCTAGTGTTGTTTAATTTTGAAATTAACTTATTATTTTTCATTTCCTTTATAATCTTGGTATGCAGGTTTATTTTGAGTAGTAAGATTGCACTTTTTTCTCTCTCTTTCTTCTCTGACTTCCTCTCTTCTTCTATGCTCACCTATAATTATGTAGTAACTTTAGAGTTGCCCACCTCCTACATTTAGGCTTCCCAGGTGGCTCAGTGGCAAAGAACCTGCCTGCAATGCAGGAGACATGGGTTCAGTCCCTAGGTGGGGACAGTCCCCTGGAGAAGGCAATGGCAACCTGCTCCAGTATCCTTGCCTGTGAAATTCTGTGGACCGGGGAGCCTGGTGAGGTATAGTCCAGGAGGTTGCAAAAAGAGTTGGGCCACAACTTAGTGACACACACACACACACACACACACACACACACACACACACACACTACATTCAGCCCTAAAAATCCCCCAATTCTTATGATATTCCAAAACTTCTTCCTTGTCATGTTATTGAAGAAGTCATTGGTCAATTTGCTGAGCTAGAGATTTTGATTTTGTCCTGAAGGGTCTTTATCCTCCACTTCCCTAGACATACTACTTCTTATAAAGCTGTAACCTAGGGCATTAGGTGAAAAGCACAACACTATTATTTGTATTATTTTATGCATATGTGGACTTGATCTCAGCTCTGGATATATGCAAGGAGCTTGATCCTGTGTCAGACTTGACCTGCGTCACTTTCAGTGTCCATTTCCTAAAGAGAACAGCTCTTGCAAAGTTGGCTGCAGCTTCAGCACCACACACTGCCTTGTTTCTCTTTTCCGTTTCTGATCTCTATTCTTGTTTTGAGCTCAGCTATGTTTTCTTAATTTTCCCTTAAATTCTATCCAAGATTGCTTTGTGTTTGTATCAGAGGAAAGCATCAAAGATGAACTTCCCATGCCATCCCAAACTGCCCTCCACTAACAACCTATTCTTGTTCTTTGCAACTTAAATTAATGGCAGATGTATTTAAAATGAAACCACGGCAGGAACAATCAAAGGCTTTTTATCCACTCCATCTCTGCAATTCTTTTAATGACACCAGAACAACATCTGTTATTTAAAGTTTGACAACTCTTATTCACATAATTTTTAAAATTGTATTTCTGTGTCTCATGTACACATCCATTAAAGTCTAGAACTCTTGCTTATATATAGGACATATGTAAATAAAAATCTTAAATTTTGTTTAGAAATATGTTGTACTTTCTTTTAAAACCATCATTAAAAAGCTTCCAATGTTTTCCTCTGAGAATTGTGCCTCTTAATCCACCACTTCAAGAGAGCTGCTTTTAAGCTCAGTCTGATTAGTCTTTTGAGATAAAATTCATACAGCAAAACTAGCCACCAAAAGTTTTGTATGTTTAAATGAATTTTTTTCATTTAAATTTCCATTAAAGTCATGCTAATTTTTAGAACTTCTATGTTTTAAATGAATCCAACTATCTTTCTTATGTTAGCTAAGTAGGAGGAAAAAAAAGTCCTAAAACTATGAATTTACCTGAAGGAATAATTGGATGATAGAGTGGCTAAGAGTTTACATATGAATTTTGTCCCAAGTGGAAGCCAGTAGACACACGTAGGAAGCCCAGAGTGTGTGTCTGAATATTCTGGGAGAAGAGACCCTGGGGAGTTTATGAACTTAAAGCCCCAGTGCTTATGTCCCCAGGAACCTGGGTTGGTGATGATTCTCATCATTCAAAATTTCAGTACTTTGAAGGGCACAGATAGACCCTTCTTTCTGAGAGGAGTGACTGCAATCAGAGGATGTGAAATGGCATCAATCTTGTATGTATGCTGCTGAGAGGATTTTAAAGATCTCTGTTTTGGTAAAAGGACTATTCAGCCTCCAGATGAAGAGTGAATCACTTCCATGACATGGAGAATATGAGTGCACTCAGCAAGCATATTGGAGAAGGCGATGGCACCCCACTCCAGTACTCTTGCCTGGAAAATCCCATGGATGGAGGAGCCTGGTAGGCTGCAGTCCATGGGGTCGCTAAGGGTCAGACACGACAGAGCAACTTCACTTTCACTTTTCATGTATTGGGGAAGGAAATATCAACCTACTCCAGTGTTCTTGCCTGGAGAATCCCAGGCATGGGGGAGCCTGGTGGGCTGCCGTCTACGGGGTCACACAGAGTCGGACATGACTGAAGTGACTTAGCAGCAGCAGCAGCAGCTAGCAAGCATAATTTGGACAGAAACCTAGGGTTACAAATTGGGTTGAGATATGGTAAAGAGTAAAATTTTTTATAAATCCCCAAAGTAATGCATGTTCTTTATCTTTTTTTTAATAAGGAGAAAACCTACATGGCTAAGCTAGATTGATGGCAAGCATTATGATTTATATTCTAAAGGAAGAAGCAAGATTGACACAGGAAATCAAATAACTTGTCTGAGAGATCATATCTCAAAAGTAGAAAAGACCTCTGGTTAAACATTCAATAACAGAAGTATGACTTTTGGCAATAAAGAAGAGCAGTATCATCATATAGATGTTTCGGGGATATAAACAATGTACCAATTTTAAGCTATGTTTTCAGTGAGAAATGGTTTAATGATCTAATGTTTCTATCCAGTTGTATACATCTTGTCTCTGATAATGAACAGAGAAGGCAATGGCACGCCACTTCAGTACTCTTGCCTGGAAAATCCCATGGACGGAGGAGTCTGGTAGGCTGATGCCCATGGGGTCGCTAAAAGTCAGACACGACTGAGCGACTTCACTTTCACTTTTCACTTTCATGCATTGGAGAAGGAAATGGCAACCCACTCCAGTGTTCTTGCCTGGAGAATCCCGGGGACGGGGGAGCCTGGTGGGCTGCCATCTATGGGGTCACACAGAGTTGGACATGACTGAAGTGGCTTAGCAGCAGCAGCAGCAGCAGCTGATAATAAAGTCAGTGATAATCTTTTATTTATCCTCTAGGTGTCCAATGAGGTAAAACATAATACCAGAATGGGGTAGTTACATGTTTGAAAAAATATTTAATGTACACTTACTTTTAGTAAGGAAAAAAGGTAAGTTTTGCAGTCTATATAATAATTATTTTAAAAGGAAATAAAACCATTTAAGTAGAATTTTATTCTCGCTCAAAATCAAAATGCAATTTATATAAGCTATGTATTATTTATGCAATATTTCATCTTTTAAAACAAACTGTTACAGAAAACAAAAAAGTTGTTGCAGAAGAGAAAATAATAAATTAGTAGATAATACATACACTGGCATTCAGAAACTCACACACTTAACTTCAACTTACTGTATATACAACCCAATGTTGAAAACAAATTGCCCTACATAATGTACACACTCAACAATGCTGACTGATTAAATTAAAATATATTCTTAGGAAATACAGGAAAAGGAAGTTTGAAAATGAAGTTATTAAATGGATGTTTCATTCAGCTCGGACAGAAAATGCTTCTGAAGTCTCAGTGCTGCAGTTGTCTGCCTGTCAACCTTGTTTCTTAAACTCAAGTCTGGAAAAAAGGGATGTTAATATTTGTTGTTATTTATCTACCCCTAGAGGAACTCAGTGTTTTTCTTGAATATTTATTTTGTATAATGTGCTAGAAAGAAGTACTTTCAGCACATAAACTGTCTTGCTGTGTGGATATAAGTACAGTTAGATGAACTGTCTATTGTGGGGGACAGAGGCCTTAGTCTTTCACTTAATTCACTGTCACAAAGGCTTTTGAAGGAGTTTGTCTCATACACTGGGCTGTGGTTCATTCTGTGGGGAAGGAGAGGGCCTTTCATTAGAATTGTGAGGCTAAAAATAAGGCTTGCATTTCTTTTTCTTATGGGAATGCTCCAGCAGGCTAAAGCAAGTAATATCCGGTGCTGAATTCTGTAATGTTATCTGATGGATTTCTTCACAAAATGCTTACTCCCTTCCTTTCATTGCTGTAATACTTTCCCCTTTCTCTACCTCTTACACTTTTTAATTTTCTTCTTACAGAGATTATTCACACAGCATTTGTATCAGTCTGAATCTCTACCGAGACTTCCAGGACAAGAAATCAATACACCTTTAATATTTAAGCAGTTTACAAGCAACAATTAAATTTTCATTGTTGTCCTAATCTTCTAATTTAAGCACACTGTTCTGTAAATCAGAAAAAAATAAACCAAGTACTTAAAGTTAAATATTTGGTTTAAAATACAATAAACCAAGTATTTAAAAATACTTATATGTAAAAGTATTTTATATGTGTTAGTGAAAATAATATAACCAAAACCCATTATAAAATGCTCATTATCTTACTTTAAAGATAATGACTAATTAATGTTTTGAAATGTAGCAATTACATAGAATAAAATCTTGATAAAAACATGGTCTGCTTATTTAGTCTTATTTTGTATTTAAAATTGCAAATCAGAACATGTAACATTTGTGTTTTCACTGTTACAGTGATGTGCTTGCTCTCAGAACAAAACACAAAGTCAGCTTGGCTACAGAACACTGCAAGTTCTAATCCAGTTGTCCAAATTCATCTTTCACAACTCTTAACTCTCTCTTGCTCCTTTATGATACAGCTTTATTGATATTTTGCATTCCTCAATGTGTCATGCTTTTTCTGCCATAAAATTTGCATTAAGATATTTGCATATATCTCTTCCTTTACCATTTTCCCCCCACCCCTAGGCAGTTAGAAACTTCTTTTCTCCCAGCTCCCAAATAAACACAATTCTTTAGCAATAGGTCCTGAATTATGCTGTGTTAGATTCAGCTGTTCTCTTTAATATTGCATTGTTTTATTTCATTCACAGACTTCACTGTTATCTGAAATCTTTCTTTTTTCATTCAGTTGATTTAACTTTTGATAGGTCTTGTCACTAGAAATGAAAATTCCACAAGATCAGGGGGCACTTTTGTCTTATTNATATTCCCTGAGTCTAGAATAATAAATGACATAAAATGGCACGTGTTTTATAATTTAATTACAGGATAGTCAGGTGGGATTAGATTAAAAAGAGAAAATGCAAAATAGTGTAGCTTTAAAGATGAGGACCATGTCCTGATGTGTTTTTCCTTGAAAAATTTAAGTAAACTCTCAATAGAAGAGATTAAAAGTTCAAGCATTTATTAACTACTCTTTCACACATCCCACAAAAGGTTAATGAAATACAAAGTTAGGAAAAAAATGAACTTCTTGCTTTGAAATTGATGAGGAATCAGAGATATACTTTGCTCTCTCTAACCTCATCTATTCCTACGTTAGCACAGTAGCTACTTGCAAAGCACATGGAAGCCAGTAAAGAATGCACATGGACGACCGAAATACAAATATTTCGGTAACAAAAGAAGTGATGCTGAATCTTAGACTAATCATGTTTTAAGAAATTTGTGACCCAGTGAGTCAAGATTAAAGAATAAAATGGTGGCTCAGAGGTTAAATCGTCTGCCTCCAATGCGGGAGTCCTGGGTTCGATCCCTGGGTGGCGAAGATCCCCTGGAGAAGGAAATGGCAACCCACTCCAGTATTCTTGCTTTGAGAATCCCCTGGACGGAGGAACCTGGTAGGCTACAGTCCATGGGGTCGCAAAGAGTCGGACACAACTGAGCGACTTCACCTTCAAAGAAATTGAATGGATTAAAAAAAATGAATAGCTAAAAATGTCTTTAGCAGGCCTTCTTTCTTGAATTGTTTTTCACTCTCAATGCCATACATCCTATATATATATCTACAACACCAACACCCACCTTCTATACTTCTCCCTACAGATCAGAAACTGGACCGCTTTCCTAAGCTCCTGTGACTGATGGGTTGGTTCTAGTTTAGTTACACCAATGAGAGGTACTCTTAAGAAATTTGAAATGTGTGAGAGGGAAAGAAGCCCTTATTCTTGTCCAGCAGGTAGATATACAGATAGATAGAGTATACAGTTTCAGTGGCTTCCCTATGAGTTCCTGCAAATGCTACATTTTGCTGATACAGGAAGCTAGCATCAAGTTTCTTTGTTTGCATATTGTATGTTTATGAAAGCTAGCAATTGCTCTTTCTGAAAGTTGGCATCAGCAGTAGTTCTTCCTGATTTCATTTTACTAGTGGAAATACCTATAGGAAAGAAAATGGGGCCAGGGCTGGGAAGCTAAGAAAGTCATTAGATCATGATGTAATTGTGAACCATAATTTAAGGGGAGGAGATCAAGGGTGGGTGGAAGTGCCCAGGGAAGATTAAACACAGCCACTGGGAGTCCTCTAACCAAGGTCAGCAATTCTGAGGAGTCCTGCATTACCTAGGAATGAGGCTTCCTTGGCCTTCCTGTGATGGAGTTCAGAGGAAGTAGCTGGGGTCCTCCAGCAGTTAAGTTTCAAGCAGCTGGAAATCTTCCAGGTGCATTCTCATGGTCATAGTCATCACAAATAGTTACCCAACTCTCTTTGGTCTCTTTGTCTTCATTTGACAAAGGGCAATGAAATTACTTATCCTATCTCATAGGGTCCCAGTGAGGAACCTATGAGTAAATTCATGTCAAAATATTGAAAATGGGAAATGTTCCATAGCCAGTAAAGGGAAGAATTAGTGGAAAGGGAGGATAGATAACTTTTAGATTGAGGAACCTATGAGTAAATTCATGTCAAAATATTGAAAATGGGAAATGTTCCATAGCCAGTAAAGGGAAGAATTAGTGGAAAGGGAGGATAGATAACTTTTAGATATGATCAGTATTTTTCTAACTGATTTAATAGCTAATTTGATAATTGTATGATTCTGCTGCTTGTTAAAACATAAGGCCTTTGTACTTAACTATTAACTGAATTGTCCCTCTAGAGGTGTATCCTTTAGAATGTAATTCTAAATTCTCTGGTTCTTCCCTTTTTAAGATTAGAAAGAAGCTATGAACATAAAATTTTGCCTTAAGAATTGAAAGCCCAGAGAGAGAACAAGACAGTGGAGGAGTAGGTGAGGGTGGAGTATATCTCTCATCACAGATACATCAGGAATACACCTTCACACAGAACTGCATGCAGAGCACCAGCTGAGAGCAGACAGAGGTAAATGACCAGAGAAAAATAATATATAGAATCAAGCAAAACTCAGTATGATGAAGGAACTAGGGGGAAAAACAGGAGTGTTAGTAGGACTGCACCAGCTCTCGGCAGGTGGGGAACTGAAGCAGCAGTCTGATTCCCAGATTGGGGCAATTGTTAGAGTTAGAGGAGAAACATTTAAGGCTGAGAGTGAAACAGCTGATCTGTGGCAGCCTAAATGGAATAAGAATCAGACAGTCCTTGTCGCAGCCATATATACCCCGGAGAGGGACCCAGAGTTTGGGGATGGTGGAGTGATCCCAGGGCTAGGGCTGCTGTTGAGATAGATTGAGAAGAGGTGAAGGAGGAGACTGTGGTGGGAAAGGCCTGTAGAGGAAAACCTGGCCGCCCTGGAAGCAAGGTGATACTGCCGAGTCATGTGTAAGGGGGTGGAGCCATCACCATAGCCTCTCTCTCCCCTCAGGCCAGCATCTGCAGCTGAACAATAGAGAGGCTGGCCCATCAAATGCCTGACACACTGAACTACAGAGCAGGACCCCACCCAGGGTGCTCCTTTAAGTGAATGACGTGCTGAACGACAGAGTAGGACCCCAGCCTGGGTGGCCCCTCTATGTGCCCGAAGCACTGAACAACAGAGAAGGACCACAGGGAAGGGAGCCCTTTAAGTGCTTGAATGGGAGGAACTATGGAGAAAGACTGGCCAAAGATCACCAGCATCTGAACACCAGCTACAAGAGGCTCTGTAGCTGGTAGGTTACAGAGATTCTGAGGGCTATAACTCTTGAGGTGGAGGCAGTCCATGTCCCTGCACACTTGGCACCGCCAGGGTCCCCGCAAGCCAAGCAGCTGCACCACCTTCACACTCAAGTCTCACTGGGGCAGAGCTGCCATAGGCAAAAAGATTGTTGCATCTAGGTGCACAGGGTCACTTCGGTAGTGTCTGACTCTTTGCGACCCTGTAGACTGTAGACTGCCAGGCTTCTCTGTCAGGGAAGGGGCTCTCCAGGCAAGAATACTGGAGCGCATTAGCTGATACCGGTTGCCATACTCTTCTAGAGCACTATATTTCCTGCTTCCCTAGCTGCAAACTTCCCTGAGTACCTGGTGCTATCAGAACCCCTGTGACCCGAGCAGCTGTACCACCTCCACACCTGGCCCTCACAGGGACAAACCCAAGTCTTCCAGGGCAGGCTTAAGAGCAAACTCCAGTGGATTACCCACATGCAGAGGAGGAAATAAAACCACAATTGAAGCCCAAGGGCAGTGTAGCTAAGGTAGAAGACCTAAAACCTTACCACCAGCTGTACAAGCTGCAGATTAAATCCACACATCCATCTAGGAAGACTCTGTGTCTATGGAATATATACAAGGTCATTGAAAGATCCCACAAAAGAAAATGCACTAGTTCTGATAGCTGTGAACACTGGTGGCAAGAAATATAAAAGGAGGACCAGAGTAGAATCTGAGCTGCCCCCACACAGCAGGTCCAGAGATCAGCACAGTGTTGGAGTGCATCCTAGGGAGGTGATGTGGACTGTGACTCCCAGCGAGGGAAAGGACTCTGACAGCGGTGACTCAAGAAAAGGATTTGTCATTCTTAAGTTTTGACTTGTTCTGTGTTGATTTTATTGGCACTATGAAATGGTGGCTCAGATGGTAAAGCGTCTGCCTACAATGCGGGAGACCTGGGTTCAATGCCTGGGTCGGGAAGATCTCCTGGAGAAGGAAATGGCAGCCCACTCCAGTATTCTTGCCTGGAAAATCCCATGGATGGAGGAACCTGGTAGGCTACAGTCCATGGGGTCGCAAAGAGTCGGACATGATTGAGTGTCTTCATACACACATGAAATCTGATTAAGTTTTTGAGATTTTTTTTTCTTTTTTTTCTCCGTCACAATTTTTATTGTTGTTATAAACCTCTGCCTCTTCCTCTATGTTGAGTTTTTGCATTTCTGGGGAGTTTTTTGTTTGTTTCTCTTTTTTTAATTTTAATTTAAAATATCTATTATTATTATTTTTCTACATTTATTCTTTTGTTTGCTTCTCCTACTGTTCTTTTCCCCTTGCAGTTAATCTTTAATATATATAAATCGTCTTTCAGTTCAGTTCAGTTGCTCAGTCGTGTCTGACTCTTTGTGACTCCATGAATAGCAGCACGCCAGGCCTCCCTGTCCATCACCAATGCCCGGAGTTCACTCAGACTCACATCCATCAAGTCAGTGATACCATCTAGCCATCTCATCCTCTGTCATCCCCTTCTCCTCCTGCCCCCAATCCGTCCCAGCATCAGAGTCTTTTCCAATGAGTCAACTCTTCGCATGAGGTGGCCAAAGTACTGGAGTTTCAGCTTTAGCATCATTCCTTCCAAAGAAATCCCAGGGCTGATCTCCTTCAGAATGGACCAGTTGGATCTCCTTGCAGTCCAAGGGACTCTCAAGAGTCTTCTCCAAATCGTCTTTGTCTACCTCTATTTAACTTTGCATATCTATTCTTTCTTTCTTTTCTTTCCTATCAACATATTTGTTAGTTTTATGTTCATTGCTTTATTCCCCAACTGGCACCTTGCTTTACTTTTGTTTTCCAGTTTGTGCTTTAGTTAGTTTTGTTCTGGTAGACATAATTTTTGGTTTCCTTTATTCGCTGAGTCAATCCATTGTACTTTATTTTTGTTGGACTGATTTGATTTTGCTTATGCGTGTATAAGTACATGTGTATATTCAGTCACACTTCTTATTCTTGTTATAAACCTCTGCATCTACCTTGAGCTTTTTCGATTCTGTGGAGTTGCCCCCCACCCCCGCCTCCTTTTTTTCTTTCTTCTTCTGTTTTCTTTTCTCTTTTTTATAATTTTAACTTTTAAGTTTTTATTAAACCTATTNCTATTATATTTTTTCTACACTCATTCCTTTGTTTGCCTTTCCTACTGCTCTTTTAGCCTTGCAGTTAATCTTTAATGTATATAAATCTCCTTCATCTACTTTTATTTAACTTTGAATATATTCTTCCTTTCTTTCCTTTCCTCTCAACATATTTCTTAGTTTTGTTTTTATTGCTTTATTCCCCACTTGGGACCTTGTTTTAGTTTTGTTTTCCAGTCTCTGGTTTACTTACTTTTGTTCTTAACTGGTAAATATAATTTTTGATTTCCTTTCTTCACCAAGTCAATCTCTTGTGCTTTATTTTTGTTGGACTGTTTTGACATTGCTCATGGGTGTATATGTATATGTGTATATTCCATTATTTTAATTATTATTTGCCTGATTTTGTAACTGCCATTTGTCTGGGTTCATCTTTGGTTTCTCATTTTTGGATATTCGTTTTAATCTCACTTAATGCCCTAACAAACCACTTGTGGAAACTTCATTCCTAACCAGAGATCAAACCCTGAGCCTTTAGAGTGGGAGGACTGACTCCAAGACCCTAGACTACCAGAAAACTAACCCTGGGGAGTATCAAATAGTGAGAACTCAAAGGAAACCACTTGAACACAAAACCCAGCATCACCCAACCACCAGTAGCACCCTGTGCAGGACCCCTCATCTAAACAACAAACAAAGCAAAAATACAAACCCATTCATCAGAAAACAAGATTAACACCTCACTTAGCCTTGCCCATCAGAGGAAAAACAAACAGACAAACAAAAAAACTCAGCACAATCACACCCTTTAGGAAGTTTACACAAACCACTGGACCAATCTTTGGAGGGTAGAAATCAAAAGGAAGAAAGAATTTAACCTTTAAGCCTGGGGAAAGGAGACCTCAAACACAATAAGTTTTTTTAAAAAGTAACGAAAAGGCAGAGAAATACTACACAAATGAAGGAAAAAGCTAGAAACACAGAAGTCCAAATAAATGAAGAGGAAATAGGGAAACTACCTGAAAAAGAATTCAGAATAATGATAGTAAAGATGATCAAAAACCTTGAAAACAAAATGGAGAAAATGCAAGAATCAATTAACCAAGACCTAGAAGAATTAAAGAATAAACATACAGAGGCAAACAACACAATTACTGAAATTAAAAATACTCTGGAAGGAATCAATAGCAGAACATCTGAAGCAGAAGAATGAATCAGTGGCCTGGANAGCAGAATAAAGTAAAAAGAATGAAAATAACTGAGGATAGTCTCAGAGACCTCTGGTACAATATCAAATGCACCAACATTCGAATTATAGGGGCCCCAGAAGAAGAAGAGAAGAAGAAAGGGTAAGAGAAAATTTTTGAAGATATTATAGTTGAAAATTTCCCCAACATGGGAAAGGAAATAGTCAATCAAATCCAAGAGGCACAAAGAGTCACATATAGGATATACCCAAGAAGAAACACAGCAAGACACATACTAATCAATCTAACAAAGACTAGACACAAAGAAAGAATATTAAAAACACAAAGAAAGAATGGAAAAGCAACAAGTAACATACAAGGGAAACCCCATCTGCTTAACAACTGATCTTTCAGCAGAAACTCTGCAGGCCAGAAGGGAGTGGCAGGGTATATTTAAAGTATTGAAAAGGAAAAATCTACAACCAAGATTACAGTGTCCAGCAGAATCTCATTCAAAATTGATGGAGAAATAAAAAGTTTTCCAGACAAGCAAAAGTTAAAAGCATTCAGTACCACCAAACCAGCTTTACAACACATGTTAAAGAGATTTATATAGTCCAGAAATACACGAGAAGAAAAAACAGATCTACAAAATCAACCCCAAACAATTAAGAAAATAGCAATAGGAACATATATATCAATAATTACTTTAAATGTAAATGGATTAAATGCTCCACCAAAAAGACACAGACTGGCTGAATGGATACAAAAACAAGACCCATATATATGCTGTGTAGAAGAAACCCACTTCAGACCTCAAACACATATAGATCCACGCAAATGGAAGCAAAAGAAATCTGGAGTAGCAATCCTCATTTCAGAAAAAAATAGACCTTAAAATAAAGAAGNGTCGGAAGGATACTACATAATGATCAGGGGTCAACCCAAGAGGAAGACATAACAATTGTAAATATTTGTGCACCCAACGTAGGAGCACCACAAGACATAAGGCAAACAATAGCAGACAAAAGGAGACATTGACAGTAATACAACAATAGTAGGAGACTTTAAAACCCCACTCACACCAATTGACAGAGCCTCAAAACAGAAATTAATAAGGAAACACAAGTCTTAAATGATTCATTAGGTGAGATGGATCTCATTGATATCTTCAGGACATTCCATCCAAATGCAGAAGAATACACCTTCTTCTCAAGTGCACATGGAACATTCTCCAGGATAGACCACACCTTGGGTCAAAATCAAACCTCAGTAAATTTAAGAAAATTGAAATCATGTCAAGCATCTTCTCCAACCACAACACTAAGAGACTAGATATCAATTAAAAGGAAAAAACAAAACAAAACAAAACAAAAAACTGTAAGAAACACAAATACATGGAGATTAAACAACACGTTTCTAACAACCAACAGGTTACTGAAGAATTCAAGAGAAATAAAAAATTTCTAGAAACAAATGACAATGAAAACATGGCAACTCAAAACCTATGGGATGCAGCCAAAACAGTTCTAAGAAGGAAGTTTATAGCAATACAATCCTACCTCAAGAAACAAGAAAAGCATTGAATAGACAACCTCAGTTCAGTTCAGTTCAGTAGCTCAGTCGTGTCCAACTCTGTGACCTCATGAACTGCAGCATGCCAAGCCTCCCTATCCATCACCAACAGCTGGAGTCCACCCAAACCTATATCCCTTGAGTTGGTGATGCCATCCAACCATCTCAGCCTCTGTTGTTCCCTTCTCCTCCTTCCTTCAATCTTTCGCAGCATCAGGGTCTTTTCCAATGAGTCAAATCTTCGTGTCAAGTGGCCAAAGTTGGAGTTTCAGCTTCAGCATCAGTCCCTTCCAGTGAACACCCAGGACTGAATCTCCTTTAAGATGGACTGGTTGGATCTCCTTGCAGTCCCAGGGACTCTCAAGAGTCTTCTCAACAACCACAGTTCAAATGCATCAATTCTTTGGCACTCAGCTTTCTCACAGTTCAACTCTCACATCTATACATGACCAGTGGAGAAAGCATAGCCTTGACCAGACGGACCTTTGTTGACAACGTGGTGTCTCTGCTTTTTAATATGCGTCTAGTTTGGTCATAACTTTCCTTCCAGGGAGCAAGCGTCTTTTAATTTCATGGCTGCAATCACCATCTGCAGTGATTTTGGAGCCCTAGAAAATAAAGTCAGCCACTGTTTCCACTGTTTCCCCATCTATTTGCCATGAAGTGATGGGACAAGATACCATGATCTCAGTTTTCTGAATGTTGAGCTTTAAGCCAACTTTTTCACTCTCCTCTTTCATTTCATCAACAGGCTGTTTAGTTCTTCTTCACCTTCTGCCATAAGGGTGGTGTCATTTGCATACCTGAGGTGATTGATATTTCTCCTGGCAATCTTGATTCCAGCTTGTGCTTCCTCCAGCCCAGCATTTCTCATGATATACTCTGAATATAAGTTAAATACACAGGGTGACAATATACAGCCTTGATGTACTCCTTTTCCTATTTGGAACCAGTCTGTTGTTCCATGTCCATTTATAACTGTTGCTTCCTGACCTGCATATGGGTTTCTCAAGAGGCAGGTCAGGTCTTCTGGTATTCCCATCTCTTTCAGAATTTTCCACAGTGTATTGTGATCCACACAGTTAAAGTCTTTGGCATAGTCAATAAAGCAGAAATAGATGTTTTTCTGGAACTCTCTTGCTTTTTTGATGATCCAGTGGATGTTGGCAATTTGATCTCTGGTTTCTCTGCCTTTTCTAATACCAGCTTGAACATCTGGAAGTTCAAGGTTCACATATTGCTGAAGCCTGGCTTGGAGAATTTTGAGCATTACTTTACCAGTGTGTGAGATGAGTGCAATTGTGTGGTAGTTTGAGCATTCTTTGGCATTGCCTTTCTTTGGGATTGGAATGAAAACTGACCTTTTTCAGTCCTGTGTCCACTGCTGAGTTTTCCAAATTTGCTTGTGTATTGAGTGCAGCACTTTCACAGCATCATCTTCCAGAAATTGAAATAGCTTAACTGGAACTCCATCACCTCCACTAGCTTTGTTCATAGTGATCCTTCCTAAGGCCCACTTGACTTCACATTCCAGAATGTCTAGCTCTAGGTGAGTGATCACACCATCGTGATTATCTGAGTTGTGAAGATCTTTTTTGTACAGTTTTTCTGTGTATTCTTGCCATCTCTTCTTAATATCTTCTGCTTCTATTAGGTCCCTACCATTTCTGTCCTTTATCGAGCCCATCTTTGCATGAAGTCTTCCCATGGTATCTCTAACTTTCTTGAAGAGAGCTCTAGTCTTTCCCATTCTATTGTTTTCCTCTATTTCTTTGCATTGATCGCTGAGGAAGGCTTTCTTATCTCCCCTTGCTATTCTTTGGAATTCTGCATTCAGATGCTTATATCTTTCCTTTTCTCCTTTGCTTTTCACTTCCCTTCTTTTCACAGCTATTTGTAAGGCCTCCCCAGACAGCCATTTTGCTTTTTTGCATTTCTTTTTCTTGGAGATGTCTTGATTCCTGTCTCCTGTACAATGTCATGAACCTCTATCCATAGTTCCCCAGGCACTCTGTCTATCAGATCTAGTCCCTTAAATCTATTTCTCAGTTCCTCTATATAGTCATAATGGATTTGATTTAAATCATATCTAAATGGTCTAGTGGTTTTCTCAACTTTTTTTCAACTTCAGTCTGAATTTGGCAATAAGGAGTTCATGATCTGGGCGACAGTCAGCTCCTGGTCTTGTTTTTGCTGACTGTATAGAGCTTCTCCAACTTTGGCTGCAAAGAATATAATCAATCTGATTTCAATGTTGATCGTCTGGTGATGTCCATGTGTAGAGTCTTCTCTTGTGTTGTTGGAAGAGGGTGTTTGCTATGACTGATGCATTCTCTTGGCAGAACTCTATTAGCCTTTGCCCTGCTTCATTCTGTACTTCAAGGCCAAATTTGCCTGTTACTCCTAACTACAGCTAAAGCAACTGGAAAATGAAGAATGAAAGAATCCCAAAATTAGTAGAAGTCAAGAAATCATAAATGTGAGCAAAAAGAAATGAAAATGAATTGAAAAAAAACAATAGTAAAGATTAATAAAACTAAAAGCTGGTTCTTTGAGAAGATAAACAAAATTGACAAGCCTTTTCTTCATCAAGAAAAAAGAGAGAGGAATCAAATCAACAAAATTAGGAATGAAAAAGAAGAGGTTACAACAGACAATGCAGAAATACAAAGGAGTATAAGAGGCTATTATGAACAACTATATGGCAGTAAAATGGATAACCTGGAAGGAATGGACAGATTCTTAGAAAGGTTCAATTTTCCAAGACTGAACCATGAAGAAATGGAAATTATGAACAACCCAATTACAAGCACTAAAAGTGAAGCTTGGATGAAAAACTCCTCCCCCAACCCCCCCCACACCTCCAAAAANAAGCCCAGAACCACATGGCTTCACAGGAGAATTCTATCAAATATTTAGAGAAGAGCTAATGCCTATCATTCTAAAACTCTTTCAAAAAGTTCAGAGGAAGGAAAACTTCCAAACTCACTCTACAAGGCCACCATCACTCTGATACCAAAACCCAGACAAAGACAACAAAAGAAAGCTACAGGCCAATATCACGGATGAACATAGATACAAAAATCCTCAACAGAATTTTAGCAAACAGAATTCAGCAACATATCAAAAAGCTCACACACCACGATCAATTGGGTTTATCCAGGAATTCAAGGATTCTTCAATATACACAAATCAATGAATGTGGTACATCATATTAACAAACTGAAAGATAAAAACCATACGATCAGCTCAATAGATGCAGGAAAAGCCTTTGACAAAATTCAGTACCCATTTATGATTAAAGTTCTCTAAAAATTGGGTGTAGAGGAACCTACCTTAAAATATAAAGGCTGTATATGATAAGCCTACAACAAACATTATTCTCAATGGTGAAAAATTGAAAACATTTCCCCCTAAAATCAGGAACAAGACAAGTGTGCACATGTTCACCACTATTCAACATAGTTATGCAAGTCCTTGCTACAGCAATCAGAGAAGAAAAAGAAATAAAAGGACTCCAGATTGGAAAAGAAGAAGTAAAGCTCTCACTGTTTGCAGATGACATGATACTGTACATAAAAACCCTAAAGATAGTATAAGAAAATTACTGGAGCTAATCAGTGAATTTAGCATCAGGATACAAAATCAATACACAGAAATCACTTGCATTTTTATATACTAACAATGAAAATCAGAAAGTGAAATTAAGGAAACAATCTCATTCACCATTGCTACAAAAAGAATTAAATATCTAAGAATAAACTTACCTAAGGAGACAAAAGAACTGTACACAGAAAATTATAAGACACTGATGAAAGAAATAAAAGATGACATAAACAAATGGAGAGATATTCCATGGTCCTGGGTAGGAAGAATCAATACTGTGAAAATGACTATATTAAAAAAATGAAATCTAGAGATTCAATGTAATCCCTATCAAATAACCAATGGCATTTTTCACAAAAGTAGAACAAAAAATTTCACAATTCATATGGAAGCACAAAAGACCCTGAATAGCCAAAGAAGCCTACAGAAAGAAGAATGGAGCTGGAGGAATCAACCTTCTTGACTTCAGATTATACTACAAAGCTACAGATATCAAGACAGTAGGGTACTGGCACAAAAAGAGAAATACAGACCGATGGAACAAGATAGAAAGCCTAGAAAGAAACCCATGCACCTATGGGTACCTTATTTTTGACAAAGGAGGAAAGAATATACAATGGGGCAAAGAGAGCCTCTTCAATAAATGGTGCTGGGAAAACTGGACAGCTACATATAAAAGAATGAAAGCAGAACACTTCTTAACACTGTACACAAAGATAAACTCAAAATGGATTAAAGACCTAAATGTAAGACCAGAAACCATAAAACTCTCAGAGGAAAAACATAGGCAGAACACTCGATGACATAAATCAAGGCAAGGTCCTCTATGACCCACCTCCTAGAGTAATGGAAATAAAAACAAAAGTAAACAAGTGGGATCTGATTAAACTTAAAAGCTTTTTCACAGCAAAGGAAACTATAAGCAAGGTGAAAAGACAACCCTCAGAATGGGAGAAAAAAATAAAGCAAATGAAACAAGTGACAAAGGATTAATTTCCAAAATATATAAGCAGCTCATACAACTCAATGCCAGAAAAACAAACAACCCAATCAAAAGTGAGGAAAAGACCTAAACAGACTTTTCTCTAAAGAAGACATACAGATGGCTAACAAACACATGAAAAGATGCTCAACATTGCTCCTTATTAGAGGAATGCAAATCAAAACTACAATGAGATATCACCTCACAGTGGTCAGACTGGCCATCATCAAAATGTCTACAAACAATAAATGCTGGAGACGGTGTGGAGAATTGGTGGGAGTGTAAATTAATACAGCCACTATGGAAGATATTATGGAGAGTTCTTAAAAAACTAGGAATAAAACCACCATATGACCCAGCAATCCCAGTCCTAGGCATATAGCCTGAGGAAACCAGGGTTGAAAAAGCCACATGTATCCCATTGTTCTTTGTGGCACTATTTACAGTAGCTAGAACATGGAAGCAACCTAGATGTCCATTGACAGATGAATGGATAAAGAAGTGGTACATATACACAATGGAATATTACTCAGCCATAAAAGGAACACATTTGAGTCAGTTCTGATGAGGTGGATGAACCTAGAACCTATTATACACAGTGAAGTGAGTCAGAAAGAGAAAGATAAACATAGTATTGTAATACACATGTATGAACAACAGAAAAATNTTCCATGAGAAACCTCAGTTAATGTTTCTCCCTGCACCTAATACAGGTAGTCTTCCCCACAGCATTGTAAAAATGACTAGTAAAGGTAGAACTGTGCAAATTTCTCTGAATAATCAACAGAAAATAGTTTTCTATTGTTCTGTAAACTTTAAAAAAATTGTCAAAACATTAAAATTCTCTTAGACTCATGGATAAAGTATGGGGAAATAAGGAATTACTAAAAATAATATTAAGTGTACTATAATTCAAACCACGTGAAACATTGAGAATTAAAGTGTTTTCTTTCTTTGTTAAAAAAAACTTATCAAGAGTAACTTCAACAGTGCTTGCCTTCTTCTTGTATTATAAGTTAGGATAGGGGGCAAGCACCTTTTATATGTCTTGACAAATTGTCATATATTACTTTCTAGCTTTGCATCAGCTTTCAACACATTTTCCTCTTTTTGCTTTCAATGATGTAAAATAATTTTAGAAAGTTCCATCAATGTGAAGTTTTGACAGCACCACTTCCTCTGCATCTTTTTTAACCCAACCACATCCCTCATTTACATCTATAAATTGGCTTTTACTGAGTTCCCCAGACTGCATATCTAGAGTTCTCAGATGATGGCAGTGCCAGCATCCTCACAATCAGCCACGTCTTTTATGACTCCATATACTTTTAATTAAAATTTCACTTCCATTGTTATTTTTTCTTTGTTGATTGCATTTCTTTTCTGTTGGCTATTCTCTCTTTTGATCGTTTATTTTTTAATGTGTCATATGGGTTATCACTTGGAGACAAGAAAGCAACACAAGTACATGTTTTACTGTTTGTGCATGCTGTTTGAAAACAACATGCAGTAAGAAATCAGCAAGAGACTGAAAAAGAAGTTCATGATTGGTTACTGAACATGATGTAGAGAGATATTTGTGGAATGAATAGCTAGTAGTGGAATCTACACTTTATATAGCAACTCATAGTTAATATACCACAGTAACTACAATTTGGGTCATGTTATTGGAGGACTAGTGTTAATTACCTAAACTAATGGAAACTGAAATCCGTGCATATCAGAACTATGCAAAGTGAGGACTGTCTGCGTTAGGAATAGTGGTAATTTCCTGCTGCTGCTGCTGCTAAGTCGCTTCAGTCGTGTCTGACTCTGTGCGACCCCATAGATGGCAGCCTATCAGGCTCCGCCGTTCGTGGGATTCTCCACGCAAGAACACTGGAGTGGGTTGCCATTTCCTTCTCCAATGCATGAAAGTGAAAAGTGAAAGTGAAGTCTCTCAGTCTTGTCTGACTCTTAGCGACCCCATGGACTGCAGCCTACCAGGCTCCTCTGTCCATGGGATTTTCCAGGCAAGAGTACTGGAGTGGGTCACCATTGCCTTCTCTGGTGATTTCCTAGAGTAATGAAATTGTTTTACTATATGGACCAGTGTTGTCATAAAGAAATAGAATGAATTGTAATTGTAGGCCACCTATGTAATTTCAAAAACTTTACTAGCCACTCTAAAAGTGAAGAAACATAGGCAAAATTAATTTTAATAATATATTCTGTTTAACGCAATATACCAAAAATATGTTAATTAAATATGTAATCTCTATAAAACTTACTAGTGAGATATTTACAATCCTTTATTATTCTAGTCTGAAATTCAGAGTGCATTTTCAATTTGTACTAGCCACATTTCAAGTGTCTATGTCACATGTGGTTAGTGACTACTTTATTGGACAACAAAAATATAAATTATTTTCCCCTCCTTCTCTTGGATTTTCTAGAATGTATGTCAAACAGAAAGGCTACTCCTTGTTAAGTGCATTTGACATGATGGCACGGATACTGGGAATTAGTCAGGCTCCTGTTCCTGGGCCCTTGTTTAATATAATTTATTTTTCATTTTCCTACTTATTTAAACTTGTGTTATGTTGCTACATTTTGTACATATTTCTAAGTCTTTGTATCCTTTTCAAAATAAAGTAGGACATAAATTAGAAAGTATATATAAAATAAAGTGGGGCATGCATTAGAAAGCACATAAACAAAAATATATCCAGATCTAACTTAAACATAATTAAAACCTTAAAATGTTGCTTCTGTCGAATGAGTAGGTGTACCAAAACCACATTTAATATATCTCGTCATAAAAGTATTGCATTTTAGACAGTATATTGGTAAAAAATAAAAGGGAGAAAGAAAATATACAATATGGGAGGAAGATAATGACAATTTCTACTCTCATTTTTTTTTTTTCAGTGCAAAATGCTGGTAAATGGGATCTAATAATTAATGCTGTGAGGAATTTCATAAACAGAGAGCATATTCTTTTCTGAGTCCCTAGATATACAGAGAATCTAGAAGAACAGAGATTACTTTCTGGAGTTTTAAGAACATTCAGCATGTTATTCCACCAAATCTTTAAGTTGCAGAAAGAAGACTGGAAAAGGGGGTTGTTTCCCAATGTTGTCATTGTAGAACTTAAATTCTTGTAATCCTGAGCTTTCTCTTCCTTCCTGAGAAAATATACTCATGTGTTCATCTTATCTGGTGTTTCACTTTCTGTACACTATAAATTTCTTGATAGCATACATGATTCTAATATAATGTTCATTCAAATAAGAAGCTGTCTTTTGTATTCTCTTCCAACAAGGTATAATTATTTTTTGAAATATTAAAATGTTTGCTATGAATTTACCTTGTTCATATTTTGAGGATGTATAGGTCTCAAGCTTGTCTTGGGAATAGGAAAAGACTGTATACAAAAAATTAGTGTAAGAGTCACACAAGAAGCTATATCATTCACACAAGAAGTTATATACATTTTGGTTGCCCATGGCTGAATATCACACCACCAACTGAATTATTTTAATAAAGATACATAACTTGTATCTTGTAGATACAAGTTGTAGATCAGGACTTTTGGTTGCAAAATGTGTGAAATTAAAATGAGCGAAAATTAGCCTAATGGGAGAATTATTGACTCATATAAGTGAAAAATAATAAGGGCTTCAGGGACGATTGGTCACTGTAGCCCCAAAGCCACTGGACATTCTTTATGAGTCACTCTGCCTGTTCTATTCCTGTTTTTTACTTCTATACTGGTTTCATTTAACATTAGAATCATGGCTATCACTGTCTTAGCTTATATTTTCCAATTTCAGTACAAGAAAGGCAATGGCTTTTAGTATCAATTCAAAATCACTTTTCATAAAACTCTGATTTCTGGTTGGGTCTTTGTGCAAACTACCTGGACAAATCAGGAAGAAATGTTGCAATTAATACTCTAGTTTGGGTGAGGGAATAAATAGTAGAACGTGACCAGGGAAGTGGAGTCACTTAAAAGATGATGACACCTCCTACCTGGAGGTGTCTGAATGAGATGGGAACAGATCTGCAAAAGCTGGCAGGAGAGGCAAGGAAAGGGTGCTATTACTGGAAGAAAGAGTTGTGTAAATGTTTTTCACTATAATATTAAAACACTTGATTTTTCCACATTTTTGTCCAGTTGTTCTGTGCTCTTTGGAGACAGCTATCACCTAACTAAATGGCACATCTTTTAGATATGAGGTATCACAATAATAGGAAACTGAAAAATGAAAAATATGACCACACATGTTAGAAATTTCATTCAGGTATGAAAAACAGAGGTTCATTAAACAATAACTTAAATAAGGTAGTTTCTTTTTTTACATTAAAAACAGCCAGGCATGGATAAAACAGAATGAGCATGGCAGCCCCATCTTCCTTAGGGAACCATATTCCTTTAATCTTTCTTGCTCCACCATTCTAGCTTTTCTGAAGTCCTGAAGAATTTCTGCTTAAGTTATTTGCTAGAATTTGGTTACATCATTATACTTAGCTGCAAAGGAACTTTGAAAATGATGAATATTTAACTAGATACTGCTGTGCCAAAAAAGATCATTATTCTGTTACTAAGAATAGTTGATAGAATTTGGTGATCTCTGCCTCAATTGAGCAGGCAAAGTCTGAAAGCACTTTAAATATACAACAGACTCAGAATGTATAAATGATAACAATGTTGTCCTTGTTTTAAAATAGTTTCCCTTTTAAAGGCAAAACCAAATATATCTATATCTATCTATCTATCTATTTTGCAGTTGACTCTTGAATGACATAGGTTTGAACTGCATGCATTCATTTATATTTTATTTTTTAATAAATGCTAAAATACATGATCCACAGTTGGGTGAATACAAGGATGCAGAATTGCAGATATGAGGCCTGACTATAAAGTTCTGCACAGATTTTTGATTGCATAGGGGTGGGTGCCCTTAGTCTATTTCAAGTACAAGAATCAATTGTATATATGTGTATGTATATAGACATACAGATAAAAATATNTCATGTCAAACAGATAATTAGATTTTATTTTTAATTCTTAAATATTCTTAGCATAAATTATTGATATTATTATAAAATTTGCTATAGAATATATTGAAATACAAGAAGTTCCTCAGTTAACTTGACAGAAGCTTTAAGGAAAAGGTAAAATTAATTCAAAAAATTTGTTTGATTAACTGTCCTTGCTAATACACTGCAAGATGTACTACTTTCATCCCTGCAAATGCATTAAGCAGCTTAATCAAGCTATATTCATTGACTATAATCAGATATCTTTATGTTGTTAAAGTAATTCTATGATATAAATGCCACCCCCATAAAGATTTGATATTCTCTTTCCTCTTTAGGTAAAAATGTTAATTGGAATAAAATGTAATGGAGAAATAGAAGATAAACAATGTGGAGCTGACAAATGTNAAATGTAATGGAGAAATAGAAGATAAACAATGTGGATCTGACAAATGTTTAACTTCCACTTCTCTGAAAACTTAAAAAGGTACATATTTGTAGAATTTGGTGACTTATATGGAATAAATACTTTTATGATAAACAATTTTCATCTATCAAATTGAGAGCTTTCAAATTTCCCTGAAATTCACTCATCAGTTCTTGTGATTCAGTACAAGCTGTCTTCAGCAAATCAAATAGATTAACACCACAGTCAGCCACTAAGATGCTATTCTTTGGAACTCTTTATTCAAATGGGTGTTATCTTTCCTTTTCTACTTTGCTTTTAGCTTCTCTTCTTTTCTGAGTTATTTGTAAGGCCTCCTAGGACAACCATTTTGCCTTTTTGCATTTCTTTTTCTTGGGTATGGTCTTGACCACAGGCTCCTGTAAAATGTCACGAACCTCCGTCCATAGCTCTTCAGGCACTCTATCAGATCTAATCCCTTGAATCTATTTGTCATTTCCACTGTATAATTGTAAGGAATTTGATTAAGGTCATGCCTGGATGATCTAATCATTTTCCATACTTTGTTCAATTTATGTCTGAATTTTGCAATAAGGAGTTCATGATCTGTTTGTTCTACAGTCAGCTTCCAGTCTTATTTTTGCTGACTGTATAGAGCTTCTCCATCTTTGGCAGCAAAGAATATAATCAATGCGATTTTGGTATTGACCATCTGGTGATGTCCATGTGTAGAGTGTTTTCTTGTGTTGTTGGAAGAGGGTGTTTGCCATGACCAGTGTTTTCTCTTGGCAAAACTCTGTTAGCCTTTGCCCTGCTTCATTTTGTACTCCAGGCCAAATTTGCTTGTTACTCTAGTTATCTCTTGACTTCTTACTCTTGCATTCCTGTCCCCTATGATGATAAGGACATATTTTTTGGGTGTTAGTTCAAGAAGGTCTTGTAGGCCTTCATAGAACTGTTCAACTTTGGTATCTTCAGCATTAGTGGTTGGGGCATGGACTTGGATTACTGTGATGTTGAATTGTTGGCCTTGGAATCAAACAGAGATCATTCTGTCATTTTTGAGATTGCACCCAAGTACTGCATTTTGGAATCTTTTGTTGACTATGAGGGCTACTCCATTTCTTCTAAGGGATCCTTTCCCACAGTAGTAGATATACTGGTCATCTGAATTAAATTTGCCCATTCCAGTCCATTTTAGTTCACTGATTCCTAAAGTGTTGCTGTTCATTCTTGCCATCTCCTGTTTGACTACTTCTAATTTACCTTGATTCATGGACCTAAGTTTCCAGGTTCCTATGTGTATTAGTCTTTACAGCATCGGACTTTACTTACATCACCAGTCACATCCACAACTGGGTATTGTTTTTGCTTTGGCTCCATGTCATTATTCTTTCTGGAGTTATTCCTCCACTCTTCTCCAGTAGCTAGTGAGTTCATCTTTCAATGTCCTATCTTTTTGCCTTTTCATTCTGTTCACAGGGTTCTCAAGGCAAGACTATTGAAGTGGTTTGCTATTTCCTTCTCCAGCGGACCACGTTTTGTCAGAACTGTCCACCACGACCCATCCATCTTGGGTGGCCCTACACGGCATGGCTCATAGTTTCATTGAGTTATACAAGGCTGTCGTCCGTGTGATCAGTTTGATTAGTTTTCTGTGATTGTTGTTTTCATTCTGTCCACCCTCTAATGGCTAAGCTTAAGAGACTTATAGAAGATTCCTGATGTGAGAGACTGACTGTGGGGGAAACTGGGTGCTCTTCCGATGAGTAGGACCATGCTCATTAAATCTGTCATCCAATTTTCTGTTGATGGGTGGGGCTGTGTTCCCTCCCTGTTGTTTGACCTGAGACCAAACTATGGAGGCTGTAACCAAGATACATTACCTCCTTCCTCCTGGTTCCTGACAGACTCAGGGTTTTGTTTGAGCCCTCTGAGCATCTCTGATACATATGGGGTTTGATTCTTAATGTGATTTCACCCCTCCTACCGTCTTACTAGGGCTTCTCCTTTTCCCTTGTATGTGGGATATCTTTTGGTGGGATCTAACATTCTCCTGGGGATTCCCTGGCGGCTCAGTGGGTAAAGAGTCTGGGTGCAGTGTGGGAGAGCCATGTTCGATCCCTGGCTTGGGAAGATGCCCTGGAGAAGGAAATGGCAACCCACTCCAATATTCTTGCCTGGAGAATCCCATGGACAGAGGAGCCTGGTGGGCTACAGTCCATGGGGTCGCAAAGAGTCAGACACGACTGAATGACTAACACTCACTAACATTCTCCTATCAGTTTTTCAGGAGCGAGTTGTAATTTTTGAGTTCTTGCAGAAGGAGATGAGTGCATGTCCTTCTGCTCCGCCATCTATACAGTGCATGGGATTAGATAAGACAATGTATGCAAAAGCTTAACACAACGCCTGACGTGTGAGGTACACTGGGCGCCCACTATGTGCCAGACACTGTGGAAGGCACTGGAGATTCTCCAGTGACTCAGACAAGTTCTCTGCTCTTATGGTGTTTACATTCTTGAAAACCTCCATCAAACTGGCAGGAGTAGCTGAAACCCCACCTTTCCCAGTCAGCAGAATCCCCACACTGAAACCTCAACATAAATCAAACAGTTCCTTGGGCAGGGAATGTCTATGTCAGGCACGACTTAGAGACCAGTGGTCAGTAGAGCCTTGGTGCCCATCGCCGCACCAACCTGGCTGAGAAAACAGTGGGCACCCATATATGGGCCACTCAATCTGGCGGAGGAACTCCATAAATGTGAGAGCCTACTTACTAGGCCACTTCAAAGGCTGCTCTTGGGGGACATGGAGGCTAAGTGGTGGAATTGAAAGCCAGCTGGAGGCAGCTGGCAGGTGGAGCACACAAGACTTTTCATGTGGGTGGGGCTGAGCGCCTCTGCCAGCCTTCAGGCCTCCACAAACTGTGTGTGCTTCCAGCCCCACGGTCCTACCCAGCGCCTCCGGAAGGGAGCTGGTCGCAAGGGATCCTGGGGAGACTGGGACGCAGGAACCCACTGCCAGACGTCCTCTTCTTGGGGGAAACAGCTCCGCAAGAGCTTCGGGTCTCAGGCAGGCTGCCATGTTGGCAGTACCATCTTTGTTGGGTGTGAAATTGTATTGGGTTCCTGGTTGGCCAGCACTGTCCCGTCCCTTCCGTTGAGGAAATTAATGGTGTAGAGATTAAGTATTCAGCACATAGTAGATTTATGGAATGGAGGAGAGAGAAGGAAGTGAGGGAGGCCTGCCAGCTTTCCTCTCCAGCTGCAGCCTGGCGCTCACCCGCTGTCTGAAAAACAAAACAGCAAAACAAAACAAAAAACAATTTACTTCACATTTCATTTTTTTTTTAAGTAAAAAGCTAATAGAATGATAGTGCTACTAATTTTTAGATTCTCGAATTGTCTTTTATTTCTCCTACAAAGAAGCATAGTATTTCCACGCTATTCACTATAGAATATTTCTGTAGCTACAACATGATTAGTAGGTAACCATTAGCAAGTAAATTTTATTTGCAAAGCTGAAAATTATTAAGTATTTTGTAATGTTCTTGAGGTCTTTAGTACAAATAACTAGCTTATCATATATCAAGAACTCATGGATCTTTTTAAGAGTCTGGAAATACACTGCCTTAGGAAATAATGTCTACGTATTGTTTCTGTCTCAACAAAAGGTACTTACTGGAAGGGTAATTTTCCTTTGCTAATTTACTTATTAGCAAAATATGTAAATTATTATAAAACAGCTTGAAAAAGGATGGTTTTTGCTTGAAACTTATTTTTGGCAGGAAGAACATTTGATTCTGCTTTACAAATTAACTTAAAGAATTTTTAAATGAGCAGTTTGTTTTATTTTCAACTAAATCATTTACCAATTGTGAAGACTACAAAGTATTATTGATGAAAATATGTATATTTAAACTAAGTTATATACTGTTTAGATTTGTATAGTATTTTACTCTTAAATAATAACTTGTACCTAGATATTCCTTGGATAAATATGTGCTTTTCTATTTTTTGGAATTGTTGAGCCAAGATAACCATGAATTTAAATGCAAAGAAAGCCCTTTATGAGAATTTTTAAATTCAGTTTTTTAAACTAGGTGTAAGTTGTTTAAAAAACACCATTTCATTGTTCCCTTTAAGTTTTATTGCAACATAATTCACACACAGCACTGTATAAGTTTAAGGAATACAATATCATTATTTGAGTTACATACACTATTAAATGATGACCAAATAAGTTTAGTGAACATCCATAATCCAAGAAAAAGAAACAAACAACATTTTTTTCTTTGTGATGAGAACTCCCAGGATTCATTCTCTTAACAACTTTGATATATACGTGTGTGTGTTTGTGTAGCAGTGTTAATTATATCTATCATGTTGTACATTACATCCCTAGTATTTATCTTCCAACTGGAAGTTTGTATCTATTGACTGTCTTCATTTAATTCTACCCCCTCACCTGCCACTTCTTGTAATCACAAATCTGATCTCTTTCCCTGTGAGTTGGTTTGCTTATTTTTGAAATTATAATTGACCTACAAATTTATGTTAGTTCCTAGTGTACAAATTGTGATTCAATATTTCTATACACTTTAAAATGATCAACACAGTAAGTCTATTTACTATTTGTTACTATATAAGACATTGCATTATTATTGACTATATATTCTCTGCACTACATTTCATACACACAACTCATTTATTCTGTACCTAAAAGTTTATATCTCTTAGTCTCTCTCACCTATTTTTCCATCTCCTCTGGCAACCACCTCTTTGTTCACTGTATCTATATAGACATTTTTGTTCGTAAAGATAGATTTAAAAATATAATTGTCAATGGTAAGACTAACATGTTGTTATAAAGCCAGATAAAGCATGTATGACTAATAGTGTGTCTTTACCTCAAAGCTGATTTGGCCATAAGGTCTCATAGGTAGTAGGCTCATGAAAATTGTTGGAGGAGTCAGAGAAGAGGGGAATTAGGCACAAAGAGTGAAAGTACAAAGCCAAACTTAAACCTATATTCATTTTGTGGAGGCTTATGTCTTAACTGACATAATTGAAAAAAAATCTTAGATTCTGCAAATAACAATAGGCCAATTTCTCTAAAGAAATAAAATGTAAATACAAATATATTTAGAAGGCAATAAAAGGTTTTATCTGGTTTCAGCTTTTAGTAGACTTATTTCTGCCTCACAAGTGGAATTATCTGGGAAAAATAAGTCGTTGTCCTACCTATTATACAACTCTTTGTATAACACAATTCATAATATGTTTGGCAAATCATGTTATCAAGGCTTATGAACATTTCATGTTCTGTTCCCTTAAGAGACACTCAATAAATAACTGTTGAGCTGAACTGAATTAATCAAGTTGATGAAGTTCTTAGTTATTCCTTTTAAAGTTTTTTTTTAACAGATTATTATAAAAATCTTCTAAGGCAAACACTCATCATTAGTCTACCCCAAAATTGGTTCAAAATTTTCTATACTTGTCAATTAAAATTTAGATGACATTGAGAGTAAATGAATCAACTTTGAATAGCACTACAAGTAGTAGTCTTATTTCTGGTTGCTTACTTTCCTAACTTCAAACATCTAATCACTCCAGGAAACTCTTTCTAATCCATTATATAATTTACTATATACTCTATATAATTAATATATAATATGTCATAATATGATACTTAAGTGTATGTTTCTTCAGATGAATTTGATAAGCTCCATTTAAACTGGATCTCTATTAAAACCAAAGATCTATAAGCTGCTGAGTTTACTGACCCTCCAAAAAGTCAATGATGTACTGGTTTCATAGTGGAAAGATGATGAAGTAATTTGGAATATACTCTTCAAAATTATAGGGTAGGAAAACAGTAACTATATTACCTTGACTGTGCCAATTTGAGTTGTTTATATTGCTTCTGATATCCTCAAAATTAAACTTCATTAGTGCTTCTCAATTTTTTTCTTGTCATGGCACGCAGAAAGTGGTAATATTCTTATGGTAAACTATGCAAACTGAAGGGAAATGGGAGGCTTCTTTAGGGAACCCAGTGTGGGTAAAACAGTGTATTTTCCTACACAAACACACACAAACATGCACACACATGTATTTAATAAGTATGAAGTGAGATTAAAGTTGGCTGCTGCCAAGATCTGTATCTGCCAGCAGCTCCCCACTACCCCACTGTCACCTTCCCCATCAGCCTTAGCTCAGCCTGCACTCACTGCTTCCTGGGTTCCTTGATGCTCTTCTAGCATCTCATCAGGCCCATTATACTCTCTGGGCAGTTGAACCCTAGGTAGTTGCAGCTATGGTAGATGTTAGATAGGAGAGCTTCTCTTTGGGCCTTACTAATAGTAAAGGAGGGCAGCAAATTAATTCATTCTCTTTGTACCTATTGACTATGGGTTTTATCTTTAGACTTCTCTGATCAGACTTTCTTTGAAAGAGATTTGAAGTTATTTATAGACAGAGATATAAGATGAGACAGCTATAGGTACTTAAGCTTGACTTTGCCTCTGAGGGAACAGAGGGGATCAGTGTCTTGTAAAGTGTTTGTAACCCCTTCCTGGTACCCGCATAAGGAAGCTGTGAATTATTCAATGGCAGAAATTACACTGCATCCTAAATTAACTATTTTTCTTGATTCCATAGATTACAACAGTTGAGGAAAGTTTGTGGGTAATCTGGAAATATGATGCTTATAAGTTATCATCAGACCACTGCAATTCATTTAAATACGATTGTTATAATAGGGCAGCAAAGCCAACAAATTATATAAAGTTTAATTACTTAGAGTCAGATATACCCTCATCCACTCAGATGTTCAAAAAACCAGATAATATGCAGTAACACAATACAGCATAACAAACCAGATGAAATGTGCTGATAAATAATGTCAAATTTACTAATGGCCAAGTGTATATCCCATAAAATGAATCAAAATGATATTGACCGGTGGCTTCAAAAATGTAGCTTTTGTTGCACACTGTAATCATTCAGGTAGACTTTTTAAAGACTAATTAATTCCAGGGATTCACTTCAGAAATTGTAACTGAATTAGTCTGATGTGGAACTCAGGAATATGTATTATTTTAAAGTTTACCACATGATGCTAACAACAATTGAAAACCACTGCCTTTGACTTCTATTCTATTGTCTTTCTCTCTCTACCAGGAAAAACTGGATAGTCTCTTATTTCTTTTTCCTGCAATGTTCTAATCGCTCTGGCTTTAGAATCTCTTTTCCATGTTCAATGACATACTTAACTGTGCAGTAAAATGGCTTTTCTTTTTCTCAATATCCTAAGTATTGGCAGACACATAATCCCCTGATGCCTAGTAGTTTATCAGGGTACTGCTGGGTCCTGCGTCCTCCCAAAGGAAGCCCTTGTCCCAATCCACACACCTTTCCTTGATAAGATATTTATTGAATTATTGGCATCAGTTCAGTTCAGTTGCTCAGGATGTCCAACTCTTTGCAACCCCATGGACTGTAGCACGCCAGGCCTCCCTGTCCATCACCAACTCCTGGAGTTTACTCAAACTCATGCCCATTGAGTTGGTGATGCCTTGCAACCATCTCATCCTCTGTCATCCCCTTCTCCTCCCACCTTCAATCTTTTCCAGCATCAGAGTCTTTTTCAATGAGTCAGTTCTTTGCATCAGGTGGCCAAAGTATTGGAGTTTTAGCTTCAGCATCACTTCTTCCAATGAATATTCAGGATTGATTTATTGACATAGCCAATAAAATACATTTGCAACAGTGAGCTTTTGTGCTTTCTGTTTCCTTAACTTGACCTGTGGTGCCAGACTGGTCACTCAGCTCCTGAGATACTGGCAACAGTAAGACACTATTTATTCTGCACTAATTTAGGTGCTCTTTTCTTTTTCTCCAAGCATATATGCTGAAATGACTGAGAATACAGGTGGAAAAGATTAGAAATGAACTCTTAGCAGAAGAAGAGTGTTTTTTCTACACAATTGCTAAATGGTTCTATAACAAATAGAGCAGATCTATAATAGAAATACTTTTACCACACATTCAAGACATCAGTTATAGAAATCAAGCAGTTTTGTCTGAGTTTCCCCGACATTTCACAATTCAACTGATAGATGAAAGGATGGAAGGAAGGAAAAGAAGAAGGAAGGGAAGTGAGGGAGGGAGAAAAGAAGGAAGGGAGGGAGGGAGGAAGGAGAAAAGAAAGGAAAAGGGAAAGAAAAAGAAAAAAATGTTACAGATTTAAAAGTATTTCATGGAGATATAGTCTATACCAATAAAGTTACAACTTCAGCTATTTCCAGCTATTATCACAAATAAACTAATGAGGTAGGTTAAAATGTAGTTAATTTTACTCATTTGAAGAGATTCTTAGAAGTTTCTTAAATCTGCTCTAAGAAAAAGTTTTATAAAAAGAAAATCATCATTAATAAAGGTTCACTTGAATATTCATTCACCCACTAGTATACAAACATCTAATTTCACACAAAACCAACAAGAACCTACTCACTTCTAAAAACTGCTGTTCATCTTTTAAAATTAATATAAAATGTTAGTATAAGTTTGTATATATATTTAATTAAAATAATAATATGTGCTGTTACTCTAGGAGAAATAATCTTTATTTGGTGCAATTCATCAATTATTACTTGCAACATATTATTCTGGAAAAGCTGAGACTCATTTCACTTAGCTTAAATTTAGACTCTTCAAATTCCTTTGAACTGAGACTATCATCACTGCTAAAGTGAGTTGCATAACACTCATTCATTTAAATATTTTTTGAAAATCTACCATGCCCTCTCCTAGTTGCTGAGTTATTAACTGTTCTTTGAAACTAATTATTGATTCGAACTTAATATTGCTTTGAATTGTTTGCTTTTATTACTGAAAAAATTCAATACAATATTGCTGAGATCAGAAAAAAATAAAGTATCCAAAGGGATATGATACATGCATTACATGGGCTTATTAAACCACGTCCTATTAAACACGGAGAGTATAGTTCTTGGTAATTCAAGTCTAATAAATAATGTGCATGAAAGTCAGCAACTGAATTTTCATATATTATGGTAAATCTATACCAGTAAAGTGTTTTATATCACCATGGAAACCATGCTCAAGCTCTTAAAATTATTTTCACAGAATTTTTTTTTACAGTTTATAAAAACGCTTATGCTAGTTGAAAGGGGGGGAGTGGAATGAACCTCTCATGTGGAGTGAAAGAAATGATAGCAAACACAGGGCTTTTTACATATACATGCAGTACATATTGCAGCTGTCAAATGCAGCTACATGCATTTCATGAAATGCAGTATCAAATCATAAAAAAATGGGAACATTAACGATCTACTTCTAAAGTTTATATAATCTTATTTCTTTCATTTAGAATAATAGCTTCAGAGCAGGGGAATTAACTTAATAAAATAAAATTATTGTGCTTGAAAGAACAATGTCTTCTCAATAACATTTTATAAAACTGTTTTTTTGTGTCTTTTATAATTTGGGAGAAATATTAAGATACAAAATACCATTATGTGGGGATTTAAAAAGATTGACCAGTTATTTTATTTTATAGAATGTACAAGTGGCTCCGTGGTAAAGAATCCACCTGCCAAGCAGATGTGAGTTTGTGCTCTGGGTCAGGAAGATCCATGGAGAAGGAAACGGCAACCCATTTCAATATTCTTGCCTGGGAAAACCCACAGACAGAGGAGTCTAGTGGGATACAGTTCAAGGGGTCACAAAGAGTTGGACATGACTTAGTGACTAAACACACATACACACACAAAATTATCTACACTTTAAACAGATCTTAACACTTCTCAAATTAGTAAATAGCTATTTCTCATGAAGTAAACAGCAAGCTCTGCAAATATACGTTTGGAGAGGGATTCTTTACCTATTGGTCCTTTGCACATATGTTTATTTATATTGTCAATATTTTTGAACCTCTGACTTATTGAAAATGCTACATTGGTAACAATATTAATTTTTATGCTCTAAACTACAAGTTAAATTGAAAAATAGGAGAAAAATTAATTACAATATATTATTTCTAATATTGTCACTGTTGCCTGGCATATGAAATGGTTGCAAACCTTAGAATTCAAATAGCCCTGGATGTTTGCTTTGAATAAAATACTTGAATTCTTATGTAGTCATATATCTGTGTAATAAAATTGATAATTATGCAAAGTTACTCCTCATTGGATAAAAAATAAACTCTGCAGTAACAACTGAATGGCATAAACCTTTCTGCAGCCATTCAGAATTGTATCTCCTTTTTTTAAGGAACAGGAGACAAAATGTCACTCTGAAAAGTATGATTACACTATAGAAAAAAATAATGTTCAGTGTATTCCATGCCATTGCTTCTGTATATTCAGGTACTTTACTCTCTCCAAGCTGTCATGGTTACTTCTGTAATTCACTGTCATACATAATGAAGATATTGTTTTATTTTTCTGATACTGGAGTCCTACTTGGGAAATGTTACAGTATGAAACTAAATTAGATCTGTAGAGACAGCTAATTAAAGATCATTGGCGATATCCTGGTTTCCCTGGGAATGTCCACATCTATTTGGACAAGAAAGACAATTAGGGGGCATCTGTCTTTACTGTGGAAGCTAAATACTTACTAAATACTTTGACTCCACAGGCAGCAGTTTCAGGACAGATATCCAGAAAGCTGGTATGTTGTCCAACCTGCCAAATCTGTCTCAACCTCTTTTTCCTTCTTCCCGTTATTAGAAATTCTGATTAGGTATTTGTTGAGGTCCTTTTCATCCACATTCTTTCTTGATTAAAAAAAGGCTTTAGTCCTAATATTTGCTTCAGATAGTATTGTCCTATGTCTGTATTCCTTCTGGAAGCCTGAAGCACAGACAAGCCTCTCTCAACACAACACTGAATCCTGGAGAGAACCACATAGTCATTTCTAATGTCAAGATTTTAAGTTCATTTGATATGTGTTGATTATAGAAATTCAGAATGGCAAAATGTCTGAATGGAAAGAATCCTAGACAGAAAACTGAAGTTAACTATCATCTGGCCAAAAAGGCCAAAAGATACTTTGCCAAGCCTCATTTGAAAAAAACAAAGTAGAAAGGAGAATAAGGCCCTGGAATTTACCAGTTTGAAAGAATGAAGACACTTGTCTTAAAGAGATGAATTATAAAGGATATCCTGTAAATCTAAGAAAACATTTACAGTTTTAATTCCATAAGTAACTACACAGGAAGGGTTTTTGGGAGAGAAGATGCCCTAAATGGTGATAAAGAGAAAAGAGAGTCAATGGTAGATTCTAATCACATTTCACTAATCCAATTTGTTTGTGCCTGGTAGTATTTTTCCAATAATAATATACAAGTAAATTCAGAAATTAAAGTTAATTTTTTAAAAAATCTTAGTATATGAAACCATCTAAATATGCATAAAACATGAATATAATGTAACTATCTCAATAAAACCTTGTTTTCAAAGATATTTTCCCCTCTAGCTCATACTAGAGAGTATAGTATAAGTTTAATTAAGTTGGCATGAACAGATTGATAAAAAATAGATTTATTTGGGAAAATGTACCTTTCACACTTCTGTCTGAAAAGATTTATCTGTTTGAAATGAAAGGAATATAGTTGAGAACAGACAGAGTAATTAAATAATTCCAGTCCAAATTTGCTGGTCAAAAATCATTAGACCTTAATTTGCTCATTAATAAGACTTTTTAAATTGCAAATTAATAGGCAGTTTAGATGTGCTAAAATCCACTGACTCAGCAATTAATACCATATTTCCTTTTGTGTACTGATTTTGCTCCCTCTTCATTCTGAATAATGAAATCCCAAATAAACAACTTATGCAGTTAATATAAAATTATCTAACATTAAAACATGCTAAGTTTACTTGGCCAGGTTTTCCTATTACAAAACAACAAGAACAAAACATTTTCAAGGAAAACTGTCAAATTCTCAAGCATATTTTAATATGGCCTAGACTGGATAAGAGCTTGGGAGAAACAAACTAAAGAAGTTAGCCACAACCTATGGTTCATTTGTCTCTTTATAACTGGTGTGTACTCCAAATTTAGACCATCCAGAAATGTAAAAGGTAAAGAAGTAACATGGCTTCCCAGGTGGCTCAGTGGTAGAGAATCTGCCTGCCAAGCAGGAGATGCAGGTTCAATTCCTGGGTCAGGAAGTTTTCCTGGAGAAGGAAATGGCAACCCACTTCAGTATTTTTTTCTGGAAAATTCCATGGACAGAGGAGAGTGGTGGGCTAAAGTTCACAGTCGCTAAAGAGTAAGACATAACTTAGAGACTAGACAACTAAAGAAATTATGTATAGTTTCTGACACTGAATTTTGGCTTTGGAAAATCTTTTGACACCTTCTTTTCATCTAATACCACAGTGTTAAAATATTTAAGAACATTTTCATTGTGTTAATCTATATCATTGAATTAAGACTTAAAAAGCAAATTAAGTGCTCAGTAAATGAAAGCCATTGCCAGAAAAACAAAAACAAAAACGTATCTTTAGAATCTTTATTTTTGAAAGAAATGTTCCATGATATAATTAAAAAGGAAAAACATAGTTATGGAAGCCTACTTTATAATCCCTTTCTCCATGAAGAGTACCAGTTTTATTTTCTATGCATCTCATTCCAATGCTTTTTACCCTCAGTCTCCATCTTTCACCTCCGCTGCCCACCTCTCATCACTTCTCCTTTGAATATGGAACCAGAATGAGTCCTTGTTGGTTGACTATCTCATAAGAGACTTTTCATGCATAATTACTAGACTCAAAAATATTGACATCTTCATTTAAGAAATCCATATTGCAGAAACATGCTTTATATTTTTCCTGGGAATTCTTAACATACTTTGAAGAAGTTCCCTTTTAGGTCATGAATGAAATTTTAGAAAAAAAATAAGTGGAAGAATAAATGATACACATCTTGTCAAATTCATTAAAGTATTTCCTATGATATAATTGAAATTTTTACTACAAACTTTATTCTTCTACAAACTAGTACCTAGTTTTAAGTTTTCTTAATACCCACTGAGAAGCAGTATTTCTCTGTGATTTCGCAGCTAACCATATTTCAGAAAAAGAAAAAAAAATAGGGCTTTCAATTTTTTTTTGAGTTAGAGATTTAAAATATTCCCTTAACTAGAATTTGAACTAACTACTGTAAAATAAGAAGGCAAAAAGGATATGAAAAATTTCTTCTCTGCGGTTCTGATAGAGATTCAATTATCTATTTATCTTTTCCAGAAACTGCTCTGAGGACCCCAGGGTATTTGCAGGTTTACATCTTCAAGGACCAGTACTGTTTTCACAGTGGAAAGATGGTGGTCTCATTTACTGCTGTCTGACAACAAACGGACACAGACTGTTCAAGGTAAAGCAGTTTTGGATAATTTTTGCTTTATACCCACATGTGGAGAAGGCAATGGCACCCCACTCCAGTACTCTTGCCTGGAAAATCCCATGGACAGGGGAGCCTGGTGGGCTGCGGTCCATGGGGTCACTAAGGGTCGTACACTTACTGAGTGACTTCACTTTCACGTTTCACTTTCATGCACTGGAGAAGGCAATGGCAACCCACTCCAGTGTTCTTGCCTGGAGAATCCCAGGAATGAGAGAGCCAGCTGGGCTGCCATCTATGGGGTCGCACAGAGTAAGACACGACTGAAGCGACTTAGCAACAGCAGCAGCAGTGCAAATATTGTATATCTTTTTCTCATTTCTGGAACTTCCATTAATTACTGAACACCAACTTTTCTATTCAGGGTTTTAGCATATTACATGATCCCTCAGATGTCTGAGTGTGTACTCAGTTGTGTCTGACTTTTTGCGACCCTATAGATTGTATCAGTCTGGAATATTCATTGGAAGGAATGATTCTGAAACTGAAACTCCAATAGTTTGGCCACCTGATGCAAAGAACTGACTCACTGGAAAGATCCTGATGGTAGGAAAGACTGAAGGCAGGAGGAGAAGGGGATGGCAGAGGCTGAGATGGTTGGATGGCATCACTGACTCAATGGACATGAGTTTGAGCAATCTCCAGGAGTTGGTGATGGACAGGGAAGTCTGGCATGGTGCAGTCCATGAGGTTGCAAAGAGTCAGACATGACTGAGTGACTGAATTGAACTGAACTGATGGATTTTAGGACACTAGGCTCCCCTGTCCATGGAATTTTTCAGGCAAGAATACTGGAGAGGATTGCCATTTCCTTCTCCAGGGGATCTTCCCTACCTAGGGATCGACACCATACCTCCGGCATTGGCAGGTGGATTCTTTACCACTCAGCCACCTGGGAAGCATTCTATGTGTCCAGTGGAATTTAATTTGAAATTTATTTGCTTTTTGGCCAATCCATCCAGGTACTTTTTGCTTTTAACTTTTAAAATTATATTTTCATATAATTTTTGTAGTTACTCTGGAAAATTTTAAATTTCAAAAGAAGTCTTACCGTTGAAAATTTATATAGAATTCCACTACATACACATATTTTATTTAATCCCAAATTTCTGGGACT
>SJYQ01001833.1:541163-553743 GCA_006410935.1 Redunca redunca | reverse complement strand
ATATATATATATATATATATATATATATATATATAAACATTGTAGTGGGCCCAATGCTAAACATTTTTTCACAAAATAGGTATTCAAGCGATCTTGAACGAAATTATATTGGGCCATTTTTCTTTTTAATTGTAAGTATCACACTATCGATCAGAAAGTTAAGACGTGAGATATAATGCTATCATTTACCCAGGGCCATAAACTCAGAAAATCACTCTATGCCTTTCTTTTTTGTAGGCTCTATTCTTTTACCTATTAAAACTGTTATCATTATACCTACCTTGGAGGTGTTGGGATAGGTTCATATATAAAAGTAACTTGTGGGTTTTTAAGCCTATATAAACATTTAATTTTTTTAATTGGAGGATAATTGCTTTACAATGTTTTATTTGTTTCTGCCATGCAACACTATGAATCAGCCATAAGTATACACATGTTCCCTTCTTGAACCTACCTTCCACCCCTCTAGGTTTTCACAGACAATGCTACTCTCCCAATTGACCGCATCCACTCTTTCCCTCATTGTGTCCATAAGTCTGTTCTCTACGCTTGCATCTCTATTCCTGTCTTGCAAATAGGTTCATCAGTACCATTTTTCTAGATTCCATATATGTGCACTAATATGTGATATTTGTTTTTCTCTTTCTGACTTACTTCACTCTGTATAATAGGCTCTAAGTTCGTTCACTTCACTAGAACTTTGTTCTAGTTCAAATTTGTTCCTGTTTATGGCTGAGTAATATTCTGTTGTATATATGTACCACAGTTTCTTTATCCATTCATATGTAGATGGACATCTAGGTTGCTTCCATGTACTGACTATTGTAAATAGTGCTGCAAGGAACACTGGAGTACATGCGTCTTTTTCAGTTATGGTTTTCTCAGGGTATATGCCAAATAGTGGGATTGCTGGGTAATATGGAAGTTTCATTCTTAGTTTTTTAAGTAATCTCCATACTGTTCTCTGGAGCTTCCCTGGAGGCTCAGATGGTAAAGAATCTGCCTGCAATGCAAGAGACCCATGTTCGATCCCTGAGTCAGCAAGATTCCCTGGAGGAGGGAATGGCAATCCACTCCAGTATTGTTGATAACATACTTCTCTATTACAAAAAATGTAAGCTGTCTCTTTTCCATGTAGAGAAATTCCTGCTATTAGAAAGCCTACAAACAACACAAAAAGAACCAATTAATTAGTGAAAAATGTAGTGAATTTAGCAGATGGAGGCAGAAAGGGAAGCTGTTTAAAAATATTTGATACTCTGCACCTCTGGAGAAGAAAATGGCAATCCATGCCAGTATTCTTGCCTGGAAAAATTCACAGACAGAGGAGCCTGGCAGGCCATGGTCCATGGGCTTGCAAAGAGTCGAACACAACTGAATGCTTGCCAGCATACCAAAAGATCAGTAATTTTTTAAGCTGAAAGCTTGGAGTTAATGAAGAGATTTTTTAAAAAAATACAAATTTTAAGAATAAAATGTTCTTTAGCAATGCACAAAATTTAAAATGAATATAAATTAAAATTTATATTTACTTTTTCTGGTTTTATCTTATTCTGGTTATATAGGACATTGATTATATTATGCAGAATAGGTTTTATGAGTTTAAAAGAGAAACTACCATCCAAGAGTGCTATAACTTAGGAAATACATGATATCACTGAAGAAACAAGGGCTTCCCTTGTGGCTTAGCTGGTAAAGAATTTGCCTGCAATGGGGGAGACCTGGGTTCAATCCTGGGTTGGGAAGATCCCCTGGAGAAAGGAAAGGCTACCCACACCAATATTCTGGCCTGGAGAATTCCATGGACTGTAGAGTCCATGGGGTTGCAAAGAGCTGGACAAGACTGAACCACTTTTCCATTCCAGAACTCTTGCCGGGAAAATCCCATGGATGGAGGAGCCTGGTGGGCCGCAGTCCATGGGGTTGCTAAGAGTCGGACGCGACTGAGCCACTTCACTTTCACTTTTCACTTTCATGCATTGGAGAAGGAAATGGCAACCCACTCCAGTGTTCTTGCCTGGAGAATCCCAGGGATGGGGAAGCCTGGTGGGCTGCCGTCTATGGGGTCGCACAAAGTTGGACACGACTGAAGCGACTTAGCAGCAACAGCAGCAGCAGCAGCAGCAGCAGCAGCAGCAGCAGAGCCACTTTTACTTTCAAGGAAACAATGGTTACACAAGTACATAATATGTTACATAAAAGTAACATATTACCTTCCCAACCTAGGTCTCCCACACGGCACAAGGGAAGCCCAGAAACACTGGAGTGAATAGCCTATGCCTTCTCCAGCCCATCTTTCCAACCCAGGAATCAAACCAGGGTCTCCTGCATTGCAGGAGGATTCTTTACCAACTGAGCTATCAGGGAAGCCCTGTTATATAAAGTGTCATTCTTTATTGGTCTGGATTCTTTACCAGCTGAGCCACAAGGGAAGCCCTTATTAGTCTGCAGATGATAAAAATATAAATAAAGAAGACACTTTCAAAAATATTAAAATTTACATTATAAATATATATATTTTAAGAAACTCTTAAATTGTCTTCATTCAAGTTGTTCTCCACATGTCTTTTATTCTTTTTATATATGATCAATTATCCTAAAAAGATAGTGCTCTCTAGGAATTCAGTCTATGGACGTAACAAATTACTTTAAAAATTTCTCAGAACCCAACTATAAAAACAGTCTCTTACTATTCTTAGGAACTACATATGACTTCTTGAGGACTATATATTCTGACTTGTGTTTATCAATTTCAAGGTTCCAGTCAGTGATCTCTTCACTGATCTTCAATGTCCAATGTTTCATTGTCTGTGATTGCATGCATAGTGGCTCTACAATCTCTATCAAAAAGCATCAGTAACATTCACTTCTAGGCAAGATGGAGTAAGAGGGACCAGATTTATCTTCCTTATTGAAGTAAATTAGAAATAGACAAAATATATGATATCAACTTTTCAAGGCATAATGATAATAAAGCACAAACTAACTATATGTTAACTACAAGAAATCCACTATAATTATAAAGACACAAATAGGGCAGAATTAAAATGGCAAGAAAACATATACCAAGTGAGTACCAATCAAGAGAAGGCTGAAGTGCTACATTAATACCACATAAGGTAGATTTCAGAAGAATGGTATTGCATATGGCATCACCTACTCATTGGACATGAGTTTGAACAAACTCTGGGAGACAGTGAAGGACAGGGAAGCCTGGCATGCTGCATGTCCATGGGGTGGCAGAGGGCTGGACATGACTGAGTGGCTGAATGAGGTGATATATAGTGGTAAACCAAACTATCAGAACTTACTCAAGAAGACAGATAATCTGAACAGTTTCATATCTATTACTGCCCTCAAAGTAAATACAAGGCCAATGGCCTCACTGGGAAATTATACTGTGTATATATATGGAAAAATAGTACCAATTCTACAAAAGATCTCCAGGACATTGGGAAGTAGAGACTATTTCTAGTTAAAGAGCTGTCCACAGATGTTCATAGCAGTTTTATTTGTAATAGCTCCAAACTAAATTCAAATGTCCATGGAGAAACAAATTATGTTATATATATATATATATATAAAATGGAGTATCAGTCAACATTTTAAACAAGTGTACTACTGGTAGATGAAACAATGTCCATGGATTTCAAAACAGTAATGTTGGGTGAAAGAATTCATACAAAAAGTAGTGTGATTATATAAAATTGTAGAGAATGCAAACTGATCTCATTTGGGGTGCATGAGGAAATCCTGGGGACAATGATTATAGTCATTACACTGATCATGATGATGTTATTTACACACACACATATATNTGTAATATATAAAATATATATTATAGGATACACAAATGGTTTCTAAATAATGAAAGAAATCCAAAAATAAAAATGAAGTATTGAAGCAATCATTAAAAAATTCTCATCGGAAAAGCAATTCTTTGAATTATATTCAGTACTTGATTATCTGAAAATATTAAAAGTTAATTCCTAAACGATATCTGATTTTTTCAATACTTCCCAGAGATTCCAGACTCTTTTCCATACTATTCATGAAGAACATATAACCAGTTTCAAAACTCCCAACTTTTGAGTATTTTTAGTGCCTAGAGTGGTGGAGACAGAGAAGTACATTGGTCTCCAAGGACAAGCTGGAGACCCATTGCTCTATTAGCTTCATGCAAAGTCTATCTCTAGTTGAGATAACAGTTTATCATAGGTGCATCTAGGATAATGCCTGTACGTAAGAAATATTCGAAGAGTGGATAAATCTGTTTCGTATATGGTTATGTAAACATCTAACAATGAAACACAAGAAAAGAGGCTATGAGGGAAGAATCTATTGAATTTGTTACTTGTAAGTCAGGTTAATATATTTATCACATACTTGGAGATGTCAATCTAAAGATGGGTCTCTAAGACTGAATTTTGAACAGATTAGCACAGAGGTAGTAATTAAAGCTGCCTAGAGGATGGCATCTCCAGGGGAGAAAAGGCCCTATTTACAAAGCTCAAAGCACACAAACGAAGAAAAGTCAATGCTGGAGATAAATTGTGGGGGTCAGAAAAATATCATTTCACAAATGTTGAGAGAATAATTTAAAAAAAATTTAAAGAAATCAATGTCTCAATGAAAGATGGATAAGGAAGCTATTCAATTGTATCCAATCCAATGTTTCATCTATAAAATCTAGTCAAACTGATACTTAGATTAGGCCTATCATATGTAAATCATGTGGATAACTGAGTTATCAATGACTTTTAATGGGTTCTTGTACAGACTTGAAAGAATAATATTGGGCTTCCTTCTATAGTTCAAAAACATCCAGAGTTTAGTGAGCTGGCTGTAACTTGCAGTACATAATGATGCTCAATGGATATGAATTTGTGTAAACTCTGGGAGACAGAGGAGGACAATGGAGCCTGGCATGCTACATTCCATGGGGTTGCAAAAAGTCAGACATGACTTAGTGGTGAGCAACAACAATGAGGCTCAAATAAATGTTATCCTATTTGCTATGTGTCAGAGAATTACTCAGTAAATAAAAATAAATATATTTAAATTGCTGCTTGGAGAACTATAAAACTGGATGTCATATGATGAAATGTTAATTGCCACCTCTGGAATCTGAGTTGTGTTAGAAATAGTATACTCTTCAACACAGCCTCCCTCTCTTTATGCCTTGTATTAAATGTTTGCTTTTTACTCTCTTCATCCTCTCCTCTTCAAAAAAAGATGTTTCATTTCCCAAAATAGTTTCCACAAGAGTCTTCTACTATATATAGATACGAACACATAGACATACTTAACATACACATGTACCTATTAAGTTTCACTTTATCTCATCCTAAAGAACACTCATTATATGCTACTGGGTTTCCCAAAAGGAAAAAAAAAATATTATTTCCCGTCTCAATCAAAATAAACTGAGAATTGGAAGTAACAAAAGAGAGTTGAGGTTATATTTTCCGTCTGATGGTAAAACATTTTTTCACCTCATATCTTCTGATACGTTTCCCTAAACATCAGTTAAAGATTCTGCCACAGAACTTGATTCAAGGTCATAAGTAAAACAGCATGGTCTCGCTTACTTAGGACAGAAAGAGATTCATAAAAGAAGCTTACTACTGGACCTTTAAAAAATGTTTCCTTATTCTAAAGATAAAGATAGTAGCACAATGTTAAGAACACACTCTCTGAAGCCGCATCTCCTCCTTTTGATGTGTAATAATGATCAGTGGGGGCTTCCCAGATAGCTCTAGTGGTAAAGAATCTGCCTGCCAATGTAGGAGATGTAAGAGGGGCTGGTTTGATCCCTGAGTTGAGAAGATCCCCTGGAGAAGGGCATGGTAACCCACTCTAGTATTCTTGCCTGGAGAATCCCATGGACAGAGGAGCCTGGCAGGCTACGTACATAGGGTTGCAAAGAGTTGGACATGACTGGAGTGACTTAGCATGCACACAGAGTGATCAGTGACGCATTTGGGATTTCATTTCATAAAAACATTTGTAATGAATGGCAATGTTATTTTACTTTTACCATATTCTCTTTAGTTTTCAGAACATAAAAAAGTCCACAACATTGGTATTGTCATATCTTTTAAATTAATTTTGAAAAATTTACAAGTGTCTGTTTTCAAATTCGCAAATGTTCTCATATAATTTATCTTTAAACTTCAGAATATCATTTGGTTTGCTCAACAGAAGTTCTCTAAGGTGATTAGTGAGGCTTGTGGAAACAATTCTAAGCCAACTAGTCTCAAAATTAAGCATGAGCAATAACAACAATTACAACATCAAGCAAGGAACTTAATTTTAGGAAGATTGGCTGGATTTTTTTACTTTTCAGGTGGGTGTTTTAGTTTAGTAGACATAAAATAATTTAGGACCAGGATGTGCATGATGAATTAACTTAGTACCCAATTTATTTCACCTCCCAGATGGTGCTAGTGGTAAAATTCCCATCTGCCAATGCAGGAAATGTAAGAGACACAAGTGGGATTCTTAGGTTGGGAAGATCCCCTGGAGGAGGGCAGGGCAAACCCACTCCAGTATTCCTGCTTGAAGAATCCCATGGACAGAGGAGCCTGACAGGGTACAGTTCATAGGATCAACACAGAGTTGGACATGACTGAAGTGACTTAGCATGCATGCACGTATGAGTATTGTAGCTTTAAACAGTAATATTTTCCCTACAATCTCTTCAGCACCTAGGAAGTACTGTTTCTCTTTCTTATATAAGACTAAACATTTACACAGAATTGTCAACAATGCCTTCTCCCCCAAAGATACTTTTAGAGAATTGCATTGGATCACCTGATAAAATTTATTTTGGAATCTTTCATACTGTTAATTTTATGAATAAATTATAGGTTAGCTTTTTCTTGATGATGGTCCTAAATGTAAGGCTTCCTTTCTACCCTGAAGCCCCAGCCCTTTCATCATCCATACTGTCACTGGCATGCTTATTGGTACTTCTGCTCTGTTATTCCATCCTCAACTGCTTATCACTACATACTCCGCACCCTCCATTTCATCTTACCCTCTTCTACATGCTCAAATGTTTACATAAATTCTCCACACCCACCCTTGCTTCAGCATGACTCTTTCTCAAGAATACTCTTCCTCTGTGCTTCTCTTGAGTACAAAATTTAGTAGGAGAGAGTTAGATCTTCAAATATTTCCGTCGTCACTTTTAGACCGTTTCACTCCACTATTATGCGCTGTTCACTCACACTTTTAGGTATAAAGCATCCATCTTGACTATTCCTGTGCATTCTTGTCCACGTCATCTACCAACTTCCTGGGTACTCACATTTAGCCAAGTTCTAAACATTCGTCTTAGCACCATCCCAACATCCCAGAGATCACTGTCACCTTGGAATTTCAAGCGGACGCGTTCTATACCTGGAGCTGCTTGATATCAATGACGGCCATTCATTGTCCATTTCAGGAAGCATGATCCCACTTTTGACCTCGTTATCATCTGAGATTGTTTCCATCTAACAGTCTCAGGTTCTACTATAATCCCCTGTCCTTCCTCTTCCCTGTTTCCTGTATGTGCTGTGCTTAGTTGCTGAGTCATGTCTGACTCTTTGCAGCCCCATGGACTGTAGTATGCCAGGCTACTCTTCCATGGGATTCTCCAGGCAAGAATATTGGAGTGGGTTGCTATGCCCTTCTCCAGGCAAACCTGTGTCTCCTGCATTGGCAGGTGGATTCTTTACCAGTTGAGTTACCAGGGAAGCCTGTTTCCTGTATAACTACTCTCTTAACCTTATTATATGTAGGAGGACAACCTCCCCTCTTGTCTACTACTATTATCCCTCTTCTAGGTTTCCTTCTTCTGTATCTATACTTCAGACTTTCGTGATTCCTTTCAGAAGCTATCCCAAATATTCCAGTTTTATAAGCTTTCTACCTCCCTATGTACATAATTCAGTCATACACAACGTATTTAATGAAGGAAATTAGGGCCATAAAGAAGACTTTTTGTTTTTCCATTTACAGATTTAGCTGTATTTGCATCCCACCCAATCCCCTTTCCCATCGTTGCAAAGGAACAAGTGTCTTCTTCCCATCAAAGACGGACACATCCAATAGTTAATGAATTACCCATTGCCATCACTTCTGAAACCTGTGGCTAGCAATTATAACTATTTCTGGAGTCATTTTTCCTTCTGCATGGAATCATGGTAGAGTAATTCACAATTGAAAAAAAAAAATCTTCCAGCTATCTATTACTTTCTCTTTATTCCTTCACAGCTGAAATTTCAAAATCAGACAGTATGCGCCATATCGAATTACTCACTTAAAGTAAACTAAAGTTAAAATAAAAATTAAAAAAAAAAATTGCTTAAACCAGTTCAAATTAGATTCTAAAACCACTCTCAATTACTGTTGTAATCCAGTTCATCTGAAAACCTTGATTATCCAAATAAGTGGACTGGTCGTGAAGCTAAAAACTAGTATCAGATACAGATCCAAAGTGATATGGGGAGCAAAAAGTCAGAAAGTACAATTCCAAGATGAGAACACAGACAACCGAGGTCACACCAAGAGACCGATTTTGAACACCAAGCTTGAAAGGTCAATCAAATGATTATAAGTCAATTATAGAACCAAAAGTTTAGCATCATAAGATCAGATACCAGAGTATTTGTCCCCCAAACTGCCTTAGGAGAGCTGCAGCAAGATTAGAGGGTTTTCTTTATTGATGATCACTTTCCATCAGTGTTCCCTCCTACTCTGGCATTTCTCTTGGTATTTCTATTTCATGCCCCTCTCTTATCTTATCTCCTCTCAATGACAAATAGGTAGATAGACAAATGGATAGGTAGACAGGTAGATAGGAAGGAAAGGAGAAGGGGAGGGAAGAAGGAAAGAGACAAGGAAGAAAAAAGAAAGAAGGAAAGAATTAGGGTTCTCCAGAGAAATAAACCAATATGATATCTATATCTATGCATTTATTTTATAATATTTATTTTATAATCTATATCTATGCATTTATTTTATATGTCTACCAGAGAGATTTTAAGAAAATGTTTTATGCAGTTGTGGATACTGGCAAGTTTGAAATCTGCAGGGCTGGTTAGCAGTCTGGAAATCTCGGGAGGCACTGTTGCAACCTTGAGTTGGTTCCAAAGCATCCGGAGGCAGAATTCCTTCCTCAGGAGACTTTAGTCTTTTCTTAAGGCTTTTGACTAACTGCAGGAATTGTATCCATGTTAAGAAAGGTAATCTCCTTTACTCAAAGTTTATTAATTTAGATACTAATTACATTAAAAAAAACAACAAAAAACCTTTGTGACAACATCTTGACTGGTGTTTGACCAAGCAGTTGGGCACTATAGGCTAAGTAAGGTAACATGTGAAAATAACCAATCCAAATAGCTATAGTAAAATAAAATAAAAATATTTTCACATAAGCTACAAAATTATTTTCCATCTTGCTCCTGCTTGACCTCTTCTGATATTCTCTTCTATGAAACCTAAACTCGAATTATGATGAAAGAGAAATCATTGCATGCTCTCTTGCTTCTACACCTCAGGTATATTTTGTCTTATCTGTCAACACTCCTCTGTTTTCTCTAATTAATAATTTTAACTACTAAGTCTCATTTTGATTACTGCTTCCTCTGTGACATGTTTTTGAAATTTCCCAGGATTTTTCAGATATTTCATCCTCTAGCCCTTCATTTGATTTTACAAACATTTCCAATTATCACATGCTTTTTTATTTTCTGTTTCTCTGTTTCCCTTCTTATAGCCACACACAAGACAAGATTAACCATAAGCCTTAGTCCAGTTCAGTTCAATAGGTCAGTCATGTCCAATCTTTTTGATCCCATGGACTGCAGCATGCCAGGCTTCTCTGTCCATCACCAACTCCTGGAGCTTGCTCAAACTCATGTCCATGGAGTCAGTGATGTCATCTAACCATCTCATCCTCTGCCTTCCCCTTCTCCTCCTGCATTCTATCTTTCCCCAAATCAGGGTCTTTTCCAATGAGTCAGTTCTTCACATCAGGTGGCCAGATTAGTGGAGTTTCAGCTTTAGCATCAGTGCTTTCAATGAATATTCAGGACTGATTTCCTTTAGGATTGACTGGTTTGATCGCCTTGCAGTCCAAAGGACTCTAAAGTCTTCTCCAATGCCATGGTTCAAAAGCATCAATTCTTCGGTGCTCAGCTTTCTTTATAGTCCAACTCTCACATCTGTACATGACTACTGGAAAAACCATAACTTTGACTAGACAGATCTTGTCGGCAAAGTAATGTCCCTGGTTTTTAATATGCTGTCTAGGTTGGTCACAGCTTTTCTTCCAAGGAGCAAGCATCTTTTAATTTCATGGTTACAGTCACCATCTGCAGTGATTTTGAAGCCCCCCAAATAAAGCCTTTCACTGTTTCCACTGTTTCTGCTTCTGTTTGCCATGAAGTGGTGGGACTGGATGCCATGATCTTCATTTTCTGAATGTTGAATTTTAAGCCAACTTTTTTACTCTTCTCTTTCTTTCATCAGGAGGCTCTTTAGTTCTTCTTTGCTCTCTTCCATAAGGGTGGTGTCATCTGCATATCTGAGGTTACTGATATTTCTCCCGGCAATCTCCTGGCAACCTGATGATGGATCACCTAGAGCCAGACATCCTGGAATGAAAAGTCAAGTGGGCCTAAGGAAGCATCACCATAAACAAAGCTTGTGGTGGTGATGGAATTTCAGTTGAGCTATTTCAAATCCTAAAAGATGATGCTATGAAAGTGCTGCACTTTAATATGCCAGCAAATTTGGAAAACTCAGCAGTGGCCACAGGACTGGAAAAGGTCAGTTTTCATTCCAATCCCAAAGAAAGGCAATGCCAAAGAATGCTCAAGCTACCGCACAATTGCACTCATCTCACATGCTATCAAAGTAATGCTCAAAATTCTCCAAGCAGGCTTCAACAGTACGTGAAACATGAACTTCCAGATGTTCAAGCTGGATTTAGAAAAGGCAGAGGAACCAGAGATTGAATTGCCAACATCTGTTGGATCATTGAAAAAAGTAAGGGAATTCCAGAAAAACATCTACTTCTGCTTTATTGACTATGCCAAAGCCTTTGACTGTGTGGATCACAACAAACTGTGGAAAATTCTTAAACAGATGGGAATACTAGACAACCTTACCTGCTTCCTTGGTGGCTCAGACGGTAAAAGTGTCTGCCTACAATGTGGGAGACCCGGGTTCAGTCCCTGGGTAGAGAAGATCCCTTGGAGATGGAAATGGCAACCCATTCCAGTACCCTTGCCTGGAAAATCCGATGGACGGAGAAGCCTGGTAGGCTACAGTCCATGGTCACAAAGAGTCGCACACAACTGAACGACTTCACTCACTCTTCACTTAGGTCAAGAAGCAACAGTTAGTACTGGACAGGGAACAACAGACTGGTTCCAAATTGAGAAAGGAGTATGTCAAGACTGTATATTGTCACCCTGTTTATTTAATCATGGGCTTTAATTGGGTCTTAACTGTAAGACTGGGTTTCCCTGGTGGCTGACCTGGTAAAGAATCTGCTTGCAATGCAGGAGACCTGGGTTCAATCCCTGCGTTGGGAAGGTCCCCTGGAGAAGGGAACGGCTACCCACTCCAGTATTCTGTCCTGGAGAATTCCATGGACTATGGATTACATGGGGTTGCAAAGAGTTGGACGTGACTGAGCGACTTTCACTTTCACTTTAACTGTAGGGTCAGAGTTGCAGCCTTGGTATTCAAAATAAGACTTCATTGAGGATATACATAAAATACTCATTGATTAAAAGAATAAGTGATGGAGTTTTTTTTATTTAATTGGTGCTTTTTATTTAAAATAAACTTGCCTTACAAACAGATAATGTGGAATCAAATGTTTGCCTATAAAATTATTCAAAACACTGAGTTTATGTGTGAAGTTGCTACTTAGTATTAAGATAGTTAATAATGTAATTCCATAACACTGTTACCTTTGATATTTTCAAATCAAAATGTATACACTAATGAATAATAAGACCTTTTAAATTTGTCTGTTACCCTAATATTTCTGCTTGCTATGCCTATTAAATATAAGCATTGGTCCTTGAGAGCTTAATTACCATACAAATAGCAAAGATACTTAAACTGAATGATCTTTCATTATTAACCCCTGTTACAAAATTGCTACATTAAAGCTTAAGAATTCATAGTACCTGTAATAATTTTCAGAGAAGCAATGACGATAATACTAATAACTTTTTCTTTATTTTTTAAATATATTAATTATTAAAATAAATTTGATTTCTCCAGTCTGAGAAAGCTGCAAACATTACTGTGTTTCTCCCTTTATATACTATAAAATTAGAATATCATTATTACACTATTATTATTGAATGGTCAAAATCAGAATATTTGTGTATGAGGAAGGCATAGCTCACTTGAAATGAGACCATAACTTAATTGCTGCTTTATTAAACATGCTGTAATAATATAGATTTAGCTCTTGTAATTTTAAAACTATGGAATTGGCACAGAAATATCCTTGTTAGAAAGACTAACACTGAATGAGCTTTCAATAAAAGCTAGCACTTTT
>SJYQ01001833.1:514220-524362 GCA_006410935.1 Redunca redunca | reverse complement strand
ACCCTGACCCCAGTAATCTACTTCCAAAATTTTAAACTTTATTGGTGTCTTGAATGTAAGGAAAAGTAACTCATTATCTTAATATGTATTAACTATAAATGAGGTTGAGATTAATTAATGAAGCTTATATATGTTTTAAGACTTGTATTACTGTTTGTGTGACCTGTGTTTTCTTATTCTTTGCATGTTTCTTCCTTTTGAATAATTAATGCTTGATTGAGTTTGAGTGAACTCCGGGAGATGGTGATGGACAGGGAGGCCTGGCGTGCTGCGATTCGTGGGGTCGCAAAGAGTCGGACATGACTGAGCGACTGAACTGAACTGATATATAAGAATTCTCCATACATTAGAAAAATATGTAATTTATTACACTAGGATTCTCATAGATTGTATTAAGGGCCCAGTTCTTCACCCTTCATCCATGCCCTTCATTCTATAACTTTGTATCTCCTACATTGTTTCCTCATTTCCTAAATCCCAGCAGCCTTTGTGACTTGCTTTGGCTTTTAGTAAGTGGCAGAAGTTATGGTGTGCAAGTTCTTCATCTTGGCCTCATTAGGACCTTCATGTTTCTGTTCTTCTATTATTGTATTGCACTCTGTCATTGCCACAAGTAGGACAAGGCCAGGCTAGTCCATCAGTCCCAGCAGAGAATGAATATCAGGTGGAATACACCACCCAGTTGTCTCAAATGAGATTAGTTTAGACAATTCTAGAACCATCTAACCCACAGCCACTTTAGACAGACCAGCTGAGATGAGCCCATGATCATGATTTAAGAGTCATAATGAATGACTGTGGTTTTAAGCCTCTGAATCTTGGGGTGGTTTGTTATGCAGCAATGTGAAACTAATGCAATTGTCAAATAAGTCAGTGTTTCAGCTCTCTTTTGTTACTTTACTTCCTTACATTCTCAGCCTTCCTTCCTTTCCTTCTCTTTCTTTCCTGTACTTACATGTGGCAAAGTTAGTACCCTCTAATTATTCTTCATTTAAAAAACTTAGCTTATGTCATATTTTTACTTTTGTTTGCATTTTTGGTTGGAAATCTCATTAAATTTATTCATTAATGTAGATAAAATATTTAGCACCTTTCTATTCTAATAAATATCAAACTATTTCATCATTTAACTGTAACATTAGTATTTTATCGTATAGGTTATTTTCAGTTCTTCATGCTTATAAGCTATGCTTTGTTGAACCTCTTCCTCATATTTTTTAATTAAAAATTTTTTTTAATATAAATTTATTTATTTTACCACTCCAGGAATCTCTGGGAGTTAATCTGTGTTGCACACATGTTAGGGGAAGCACACTAACTGAAACCGCCCATCCTGGCCAGGCAACATGGTAACTATTTGCATGAGGTGTTTTAAGACAGGAGGTCCTAGTAAGATATGCTGAACTAATAAGCCACCACCAACCGGAAGAGTTCAGGAAAGGTCAAAAGTAGATGCCATGTGTCTGACCACCTCCCAGAATCCTCGCTGGCATCCACTTTGGTTGAGCAATGCATACACCACCAGGAAAGACTCTTAATCAGAACTGTTGGTCAAGAAAACCCGGAAACTAATGCCATCACCATAAAACCTGACTGCGAGTCATGTGGGAGAGCAGTTCTCCCGGTTCCCTTTACCTTACTGCTCTCTGCCTGGGTGCCCCTTCCCAATAAAATCTCTTGCTTTGTCAGCATGTATGTCTCCTTGGACAATTCATTTCTGAGTGTTAGACAAGAGCTCATTTTCAGGCCCTGAAGGGGGGGTCCCCCTTCCTGCAACACGCATTTTAAAACATTTATAAGTATCAAAATTATTCCCAGGAAAATTTGCATAAAGTTACACTAACTCTAGCAATTTATAATGATGCATGTTTCCTATACTCCTAGAACATTTTGGTTATTAGCAGCATTTTACATATTTATCCACATAAGTAAGGAATGATAGAAGTAGGTAGTATAAATTCACTGTGCATACCTATCCTTAGGGATTACAAAGAAAGAAATCATATCATATGTGATTAATTATACTCCAAGGAATGTTTTTTCTTCTGGACTTTATGTAATCCTTGCAAAATGTTCTATTTTAGGAATGTCTGTGCTCTATATGATAACAGCACATTCATATCTTCCTCAGAATTATTATGGCCTCTGATATTGTTGCCAGAAGACATACTTCTTTCACATTTTATCCCCTCTTCTCTATGTATTGCAGAGTTTTACATAGGCTCAAGTGCTATAATTTTAATAGTTTTCTACAAATTTTAATTAATTTGCTTTTAAATGGCCCCACAGATTTATTACCAGTACACCCACAACACAAAAGCTTAACAGTGCATAAAAAATTTAAAAGACCTTATTTTTCAAGGCAAGATAAAATAAAATCCAAAAATACAATGAGAATGTTATACCACTTTAGTAGTAGGATATGTTTGCTGTCAATCAAACTCTTGCCACCGCCCACAGCTATTCCCTGAGGAACATGAACACAGGCTTCTAAAATTTTCCAAAGTTTCAGTCCAAAGGTGATTTCTTTAAAAATTTCTCTAACTTTATTAACAGTTTCAGTCCATGAGGTTTCAAAGAGTGGGACATGACTGAGCGACTGAACTGAAGTATTACAAAATGTGTATTTTTGGTGTTATACTACTCTTCAACCGGAAGGCCACACAAACTGTGTACCTTGAAAATTTATAAAGTTAGTGAAGTTTAGGAGATACCAGAGTAATCTGGAGGCTCTGTCTAGTTTAGGATTTATATTATAATTTTGTGTGCATGTGAGTGTCTGACTCTTTGTAACCCAACAACTCTAGCCCACCAGGCTCCTCTGTCTATGGGATTTTTTTAAGCAAGAATACTGGAGTGGATTGTCATTTCCTTCTCCAGGGGATCTTTCCAATCCAGGGATTGAACCCACGTCTCCTGCATTGCAGGCCAGTTCTTTACTTCTGTGCCACCTGGGAACTAAAATTATTTTCAACATTATGGGCAGTTTAGCAATGCCATTATAAGAACAGAATGCATTATATTTGGGACTAGCAAGATAGAGAAGCACTTGTTTGATAGTTTGCTTATATTCTTGATATTCTATTCAGCCCATTTACTCTTTTACCATTTGTGAATTGACTACCCAGAACTCAAGGTGACCCAATGACTCCTCTTAACAGTTACTGTTTTAGGGATGGATAATAAATCAGAGCCTATATTCATGGTAGTTTCTTAATTTGGTACAACATGGGTAGTTGGAGGAAAGAACTCTCCTTTCTTTCCCAGTAAATATAATCATGAAGTCCTATTCCCCATAAACTAGAAGTAGCCATCTAGATACTTGGAGAGAAGCACCCCATAGGACAAAGCCAGCACCCCCAGAGGAAAGAGCATAAAGAAATTGAGTCCCAGGCTTGCAAATGTGTTAAATTAAATCCAATGATTTATCTCTGAATGGTTCAGTTATGTGAGCCAATAAAATAGTTATTGCTTATGCCACCTTGGGTAGTTTCTTTTTTAATTTTACAATATAAAGAATCATATTTATGCAGAATATTCCTTAGTAGGACAGTAAATCAGATTCTTGATATTTGGTACACCAAAGGAAGTTCATCTGGTACCACAGCTGCAGGAAAGATTTAACATTGTGATACAGAAAGACAGTCATTCTAGAAGAAAACATGTATTTGAAAGCATTTGTTGATGGGTTATTCATGCTCTACCCCCAAACATACTGGGTGAAGCAGATTTTTCTAAACTCTGTGTTTGATGTTAAATTTGCTGAATGGAACGTCTTTGACTTTGAAGGTTTTAAAAACACTGCTTGGAATATAGGTTACAGTTATTCTGTAAAATAAAATATTTCAGTGACTTATGAATACTTTTAAAGAAAGATCCCTTTAACAACCAAAAGAAAAGTTCCAAACAAAAACGAACAAAACTCATTTGGAAACATTTCACGATAATGGCTAGGGTGAAGACAAAATGTCAGCTAGAATCCTAGTAGGGACAAAATTAAATTCATGAATTACACTGTGTTTGCACTTCAAACATGAATTAAAATTGTTTATTTAGCTAACAGGCTCAGTCTTGATTACGCATCATTAGTGTCCATTATAACTTCAACTGTGCTTGAATTTCATAAGCCTGCTAGAAAATTGCATTCTTATAATTCAGAGCTAGAAATAAATTTAATGTGATATTTTAGCTATTAATGCCTTAATCAAGTTAATCATTGCTTGAAGAATCTAAATTTTTAATTTTCTAGGAATAAAACAGAAATTGAAAATAATTCTTCAAATTGATAATCAATGCTTAACTTTCAGGTGGCATCAGTACTAGCCTGCTCCTCACCAACTGGCTATAGCTCTCCTGAAACACAGTTAAAATTTTCTCTGTAAAGTGCTGGCCTTGACTACTAAAGGATTGATGCACTTAATTCACAGTTTATTTCCTTCTTCATTGTTTGAAGCACCTTTCGGCACTTAAATGAACATATACTCATTTATTTTTAGAATCATTTCATAGTTGAATGTCAACAGAACTATTATCAATGTTTTGCTCATGCCATTTCTTATAAAATGGGTAACAAGTTTTATTTAGAAATGAATAGAATGGGGCACTAGAGATCTACAACATCAAAAAAGCCACAGGGAAGCCTGACCTAAACAGGATTTAACATTCTGACCAAGAGAGAGTGTTAGAGAAGAAATAAAAAAATTTCTATTCATTCAGGGATTAAGGTTTTCTCTCTCTGGAGACTTCGGTGAGGGCTCATATGATTTTCCCCATCCTGTGAAATTGGTAGAAAATCTAGAGACAACCTAGACCCTGCTGTTGCTGGGTCTGTGGCTCACAGAAGGTTCTAAGTGGAGGTGCCATTAGGACTGGGAGTGGTAATGAGGAAAGCATTGCTTATAAAGAGAAGTGAGTGTGTGTGTGTGTGTGTGTGTGTGTGTGTGTGTGTGTGTGTGTTTGAAACCTCTTCAGTGTTAATTCTTAGTACATTGCAGAACACATACTTTTGAAAAAATGAATGAGCACCTCACACATAGTATCCCTGGACAGAGTTGTCACTTTCTCAGAGACAGAGATAAAAGATTCCTGAAGATTTCCGAACCTCAGTTTAGAATGCATTTCAAGGAACTATGAAAGGCTGAACACAGATGCAAACTTTGCTCCAGACCTGCTCAGATTATGGAAGAAGTGAAGTATCAGAGGACTACAGATATGAGACATTAGAACTGAGGTTGTATGGGCTTTTTACAGATGAGAAACCCAGGATTTCTCCATGTGCATAGACACCCTAGAAGACAAATTTTTGATCTTCATTTTAGGTATTATTTTCTGTATAATAAAACCTATTAAATTAGCAATAGGGTAAAAGTACTTGTGGCAGAGAAAGAAATTTGTGTTGTGTTAAACTACAAAAGTTTAGAGTTGTTTGAAGAAAATATCATTCCTCTCAAGTCATTTAGCCACCCTGAATAACAAGTACTGTACTTGGTTATTGCCACCAAAACTAAAAAAATTAAAGGTAAGTCAAGAGATATGAGATGAATCTCTTAACAACATTCTTGGAAACAATCACCAGAAAGATATCAAAAGCAGTTGGTGTCACTGATAAGTCAAATAGGCACCTTCTTCCTTATATTTCACTGTTACTTCTATTTTTCTAAATATCTTGGAGATAGGTCCTTATTCTATTTTGTGATTCCCCAAAATTATCCAGTGTGGCATTAAGCTTTGGGGAATAATTAACAAATGTTTGATGAATAAATGAATTATTTTCATGCCAACTTTACAATATAACTGAAAGATGTTACACAGTAAAAAGCATGGATTCTGGAAGGAAAATATTCTATCAGGCCTCATCTATTACAGCTGGGCAGAAAAGGGAATTTTTGATTTTCTTACCTTTAAAGGAAATATTGTAAGTACTCCTTTAACATTGGTAAGGAAATGGCAACCCACTCCAGTATTCTTGCCTGGAGAATCCCATGGATGGAGGAGCCTAGTGGGCGACAGTCCACGGGGTCGCAAAGAGTCGGACACGACTGAACAACTTAACTAACTTAATGGGATAATATACATTCAGTTCAGTGCATAGTAACTCACAGAAGTTGGTGGTTAATGTATGCTTAATTGATATTTAAGTGAAAAAATTAGTATTCTCAAGTCATTTACAAGCTAAAAATAAATTATGCAGAGTGGTCTTTTCTTTGGTTTTGCGTTTGTTTTACATTTCTAAAAACATAAGTATAAAGAGATGGTCTTTATGCAGTGATAGAAGGGTACAGTTATCAGAACTCTTTCCTTCAGATTACTGCTATTTCATTTTCTTCCTTTCAGATACATTCTAGCAAAAATTTTTTCTTTAACGATATTCTTAACTCCAGCAAGTCTGGAGTTAAGAATATTATTCACTTTATTTTATGACAAAATGACAGAATTGGAGCAAAAACTATATATGTGGTGGTGTTTTAGTCACTAAGTCATGTCCGACTCTTGTGACACCAAGGACTGTAGCCCACCAGGCTCCACTGTCCATGGGATTCTCCAGGCAAGAATACTAGAGTGGGTTACCATTTCCTTCAACAAAAGTTATATATATATATATATATACACACATATATATATATATATATATTATGTGATCAAATGCCCCCATGTTTATTCATTATCAAATCATGACAAGAGAGAAATATAAAGCAGAATGTTTGGTGGGTAGTAAGCATACTTTCCAGGTGGCTCAGTGGTAAAGAATCCGCCTGACAATGAAGGAGACACGAGATGAGAGTTTGATCCCTGGGTCAGGAAAATGCCTTAGAGTAGGAAATGGCAACCCAATTGCTCCAGTATTCTTGCCTGAAAAATTCTATGGACAGAAGAGACTGGTGGGCTACAGTCCATGGCGTCTCAGAGTTGGAATTAACTGAGTGACTGAGCAGGCACACATCTGAACCTGCCTGCAATGCAGGAGACATGGATTCAGCCCCTGGGTTGGGGAGATCCCCGGGAGGAGGAAATGGCAACCCACTCTAGTATGGTTGCCTGGGAAATCCCATGGATAGAGGAGCCTGGAAGGTTACAGTCCATGGGGTTGCAAAGAGTCAAACACAACTTGGTGACTAAACAATGACAATAAACAGCGTATTTAGCCTATCTTTTATGAGATAAAAGCTTTTCATGGAAATTTGATAATACATCAACAGAAACAAAATATGTGCCTTAAAATATATTCTCTCAAGTTACTGATTCATTTCCTATTTTCCAACTGAAATTTTAAAGGTTAAAACTTGATTTGGATGGTTTGTCTTACAGAAATATATGAAACTCTCTAAATGTTCACTATTGTATTTTGCAGTGAAATATCTCAGTGTGGTAAATGAGCAGAAAAATAAGAGATAGAATTGCCCAGAGACAAGAGCCAACAGACTGTAGTTCCTTCACTTCAAAGTTTAGTTGATGAATTTGCAAAACTGGTGTGCTTTATGAATGTGAGACTCCCAGGAATTTCAGTGACAAGTTGGCCATGTTTTTCCCCAGTTTTTCATTATGTTTGACATTTCTAAGGCAAGTTTTTTTTTTTTTTTAATACAGACCATCTATGGCAATAGACTGGGGAAATGAGACTTAGCAGTAGATGTGGAGAAAGTGGAAGAGGGCAACAGAAATGAGAACGTGAATTGGAATAGGGCTTTGGAGGTCCATCACAGCTTGTGATGTTCTCTGTGAAATATTAGAGACTGCCAGAGAAGGCTCTTAAGATTCAAAAGCAAACTCATCTGTTTTGTTACTCAGGATCAATAAGTTGGCTCAGGAGCTAATACAAGAAGGCAATGTCAAAACTGATAACATATGCCACTTTTTACTGCATTCTATATCCTTCAGTGCTCATGTACAGCTACAAAGAGAAAATAGAGCAAGCTTTGTCTAAACAACGATTAGGAAAGAACCTTGCAGCTCAGTCAGTAAAGAATCTGCCTGCAGTGTAAAAGGATTACGTTTGAGTCCTGGGTCGGGAAGATCCTCTGGTGAAGGAAATGGCAACCCACTCCAGTATTCTTGCCTGGAGAATCCCATGGACAGAGGACCCTGGCAGGCTACAGTCCATGGGGTTGCAAGAGTCAGACACAACTTAGCGACTAAACCACCATGACATAATAATAATAACTGCTCAATTTTAGAAATCTTTTTTTTCCAATTACTTTTTCCTCAGATTTCTTCATCTTATTGTGCTTTTCAGGGAACTCAAGGGGCAGTGAGATAGTGAGGAGAGGGTGGCAGGCGAAGGATTAAGATATAGTGAGGAGCTGAAATTTCTCCTCCCCTCATGACTGAGCAGGAGAAAATCCAACATCTACCCCAAAGTGTCATTTTCTGGCTGGATTTGTTATAAACCAGAGTTAGGGTCTGATTGTGCAGAGTTCTACTGTTGACTGGCCTAGAGTTGATGAATAAAGCCAATCAAGTTTATTAAACTATAATAGATAATATGACTTTAACTAAAAGTACTAAATCATAGTGCTTGTGTGACAAGCAGGATGAAACTTTCCTATTATATGACAATTTAGTATACTGAATTAGTAAATTTAAGGCTTTAATAAAAACAAGGAGAGGTGAGTTCTCTGGCAACTTGATTGATTATTCCCAACCTACAGAGATGATGATTTTCTTGTTAACTGTATCCATGTTCTCTTCTCCAGTTACTGATAGAATCATGCTACTCATTTCTGGCTCTTTAGGCTTTCACACTCTACATCAATGGCTCCAAATGCACATTCATTAAGAAGGCACAAGCCTGGCTACATAAGGATCCATCAAGGATCTGGTTAAAAATATAAATTTGAGGGACTCATTCCCAAACTTACTAAAATATAATTTTCTTTCCTTATGGTATGCTAGTGTGTCCTCTGGCACCCCGCTCCAGTACTCTTGTCTGGAAAATCCCATGGACGGAGGAGCCTGGTGGGCTGCAGTCCATGGGATAGCTAAGGGTCGGACAGGACTGAGTGACTTCACTTTCACTTTCATGCGTTGGAAAAGGCAATGGCAACCCACCCCAGTGTTCTTGCCTGGAGAATCCCAGGGATGGGGGAGCCTGGTGGGCTGCCGTGTAAGGGGTCACACAGAGTTGGACACGACTGAAGCGACTTAGCAGCAGCAGCAATGTGTCCTCACTGAGGTTATCACTAGGTCAGTTCAGCTTGGTACTGGTGGTAATAAAAAGTATTGATAGTTTCTAGACACTGTGATCACTCATTTAAATTTTCCTATTTCCCTCTCACATATGGTTGATAACATCACGTTGTAGACAAACTTTAATAGCTGAACTTCAGAATTACTCTTTCCAAAATTGGAGTGGAAAAGATGAGATAGAATACTCCATAATAGGATTAATAATGCATCTTCTATTCTTCCAGTTGGAAATTATCATAAATTTACACTTTTCAGGGTTTGGGGGTATTGATGATGATGCTAAAATCCCCCTTTTGTAGAAGGACAGGGCAAATCAATTATGTTGAATTGGACATCATTTCTGAAGTCATAGTTTCTTCCTGAGAGAATGCTAATAATGTTTCACCTTCTGTTCATTTTTGACAGTTGAGAATGCCAACTCTTGTGAAAATTTCCAGAAACATTAGGGTATAATATACGTTATGTTTCATAAGCTAAGTTTCTATTATGGTTCACAATTCATAAAACAGAAATATAGAACAAATCAGTAAAAAAAAAAAACTATTCTTCTTTATTATGATTTAGAAGAATAAAAACATTTTCCCAGGCGCATCATGGTATATTCATCTTGCAGAATGCTCTTTTAAAAAAGAAAGTGACCCTGAGGTAAAATACACTGTCCTACTCTGGCCTGGAGACTCATCTTGCACATTAGCAAATTAAAGATTTGAAAAACTTTGGAAAAAAGAAACCTAGCTAACTCAGCACTTGCTAGATGTATTTGATGACAAAATATTTCCATATGCTATCTATTAACATCTAAGCCCCACAGAACACACTAATATTTAGGACATAAAATCTGATTGTAAATGATTAATAATCTTGGATGGATTTAGTGTGGGTATGTGGAGGAGAAATTCTTAATTGAATAACATGAACAAAATATGTCTTTTCATAACCTGTGGATATGAACTGACCAT
>SJYQ01001833.1:445113-514141 GCA_006410935.1 Redunca redunca | reverse complement strand
CCAATGAGGTCAAAGAATTCATCTATGGATAAAAATATTAGAAACTTTTAAAGTGTTTTATTCATTAGCATGAAGTTTCATCTCATTGATAATGAAAAATTCACTACCAAATACAATCATGGAAATTTAAAGCCTATACAGTTTGGATGAATTAGAAAAGGCAATGGCCATTGAGACTGTAAAGTCTCTCTAGAAAATACAACTGAAATACAAATACAAATTGTAAACTATAAACCTAATAGTTTTGGGCAAATTGAGCTCTTCAGATAATAGTAAGACAATATACCAATATTTGTAGTATATGAATTATGAAATAATAATAGAAATTTTGTGATAACTGATTTATAACTCTATATAGATGTGTACCTAATTTTTGAAATAAAGTGTTTATTTCTATGTAAATGGCTTATTAAGTCATTAGCAATGTCAATGTTTATTTTTCTCCATAAGTAAATTCACAAACGAGGAAATAATTCTTTGATGAGACACATTTCCAGATAATTGTTTCTAAACACATGATCACTGTAACTATGCCCAGTCTTCCTAGGTATAATAATATTAACTAGTTATATATTTTTTCTTATAAACTTTATTTTTTAGAGCAGTTTTAGGTTCCCAGAAAAACTGAGCAGAAAGTACAGAGAGTTTCACTATTTTTCCCTGATCCTACATGTGCAATCCACCCCTTCCCCACTATAAACATAACCCACAAGAAAGGTACACCTGACAACTGATGAACCTGCGCTGATACATCATTATCACCCAAAAGCCACAGTTTACATTCAGATTCACTCTTAGTGTACATTCTATAGCTCTGGAAAAAAGTATAATGATGGTAATCTACCACTGTCATAACACGCAGAATAGTTTCACTGCTCTAAAAATACTCTATGCTCTATTCATCTGTTGCTCCTTTAGACCTCTGGCAACCTCTCATCTTTTGACTGTCTGCAGAGTTTTGCCCTTTTCAGAATGTGCTATGGTTGGAATCATACAGTATGCACCCATTGAGGACTGGCTTCTCTCACTTAATAATATGCATTTAAGATTCCTCCATGTCTTTTCATGATCTTTAGCTCATTTTTCACTGCTAAATAATATTCCATTGTCTGGAAGTACCATGGTTTATCCATTCATCTATTGAAAGACATCTTGGTTTCTTAATGGGTTACACTTTAACATTGTTATAATCCTAATTGGCAGACAGATCAGAATAAAGTGGGCAAGTTTAGGTTACTAAGAGCCATTATATTATTTTTCACTTCTTTGGAAATTACTGTTGTTTTTCCACAAACATAAGTATGAAAAGAACAGAGATTGAAAAAAAAAAAAAAAACCACACACACACACAAAGAACAAAGGATCCTGTAAAGAGGCTCAGTTAGAGCTTTAATGTAACTGAGTAATACAGAGCATGAACACACACATACACAAACATTACCTCCCTGGCACAATACAAGTAGTAAATTTATACAATGCAGTTTTAATCTACTAAAATTGTTACTGCCACAAGAAAATTTATTCTATTCCTCAATCTCATTTTTGCCTTCTTTTACTTCTTAATGAGTAATGTGTTTCTTTTGTGATTAAAGAGATGCAGGTGAGGAAGCAACAGTTAGAACTGGACATGGAACAACAGACTGGTTCCAAATAGGAAAAGGAGTACATCAAGGCTATATATTGTCACCCTGCTTATTTAACTTCTTTGCAGAGTACATCATGAGAAACGCTGGGCTGAAAGAAGCACAAGCTGGAATCAAGATTGCTGGGAGAAATATCAATAACCTCAGATATGCAGATGATACCACCCTTATGGCAGAAAGTGAAGAGGAACTAAAAAGCCTCTTGATGAAAGTGAAAGAGGAGAGTGAAAAAGCTGGCTTAAAGCTCAACATTCAGAAAATGAAGATCATGGCATCTGGTCCCATCACTTCATGGGAAATAGATGGGGAAACAGTGGAAAGAGTGTCAGACTTTATTTTTTGGGGCTCCAAAATCACTGCAGAAGGAAAGTTATGACTAACCTAGATAGCATATTCAAAAGCAGAGACATTACTTTGCCAGCAAAGGTCCATCTAATCAAGGCTATGGTTTTTCCAGTAGTCATGTATGGATGTGAGATTTGGACTGTGAAGAAAGCTGAGTGCCGAAGAATTGATGCTTTTAAACTGTGGTGTTGGAGAAGACTCTTGAGAGCCCCTTGGACTGCAAGGAGATCCAACCAGTCCATTCTAAAGGAGATCAGCCCTGGGTGTTCTTTGGAAGGAATTATGCTAAAGCTGAAACTCCAATCCTTTGGCCACCTCATGTGAAGAGTTGACTCACTGGAAAAGACTCCGATGCCGGGAGGGATTGGTTGCAGGAAGAGAAGCAGACGACAGAGGATGAGATGGCTGGATGGCATCACTGACTCGATGGAAGTGAGTTTGAGTGAACTCCCGGTGTTGGTGATGGACAGGGAGGCCTGGAGTGCTGCAATTCATGAGGTTGCAAAGAGTTGGACATGACTGAGCAAATGAACTGAACTGAACTGAGAATATTTCTTCAATAATTTAATCAAGTGATTAAGGAGTAGCCTTCGTCTGATACTTCTAAGATTCTGAGATTTGATCAAAGTCAGTCTTTGTTTACAGATCATAAGATTATAGAATGAAACCAAAAAACTTGAGTTCCTGTAACGTAAATCATAATCTATGTATACCATTTTTAAAGTCACTTAATGAAATAAAATGATTTATACTAAACTTCTGTCAATACTTGATAGATAACATATCTGTTTATATAAATGATAGCCATTAGATTTGAAATAGGTATACATTTTTATAGTGTTTCTTTCAGGCAAATTTTCCCTTGTTTAAAGTCTAAGATCCAATCAATTTGGTCTGACTGGTTTTGAACCTAATTTTGAGGAATATTTTCTAATCCATAGATTAGATTCATTGAAACAGAAGGAATCTGACAGGAGGAGTATGCAATATGTACTTCTGAAAAATCACAAGAAAATAGTTTACCATTTGACCCTTTGTCCAAACAGCTGACACATGAAACATCATTGAGATAGTATATTTTTTCTAAGGAAATTTCAGTCCTAAAAAATCATATCAAAAGATTCAGTGAAAGACTTCTCTTGATTTCCTTTGTATCTATGAAAACAAGTAATATTGAGAGCAAGTTTATGTAAGATAGGTTTTGGGGGGCCTACATGAATAGTGAGATTTTGATAAAATATCTGAGCCTATTTACTTGAGGCAAGCTTAGTGAAAATAATCAGAGAGTAATTTATGAAAGGAAATTGAAATTTTTTTTATTACTTCAGCCTNCTTTATACTCTTTCCTAACCATTTCTTCCAGTGAGATAGAGAGGGAATAAAGTTACTTGGGGGAAAAGTTTATTTTTAATGGAAGATTATTTTGGGTGAGGGACTAATTATAATATATATTATTATTTTATGAATAAAAGAAATAAGACACATTAACAATAGCCCATCATGACATTCTCATGCATTTTTCTCTTGATTAGCTTTGATGTTCACTTTTATTTTGCTTTTATCCTAAATTCATGAAATACCTTTTCTTCTCTTTCATTTTATTTATAGTTTTATTCACACTATGAGTTGATGAAAGTGATGTTTTACTATAAAATCCATTTAGTCTGGGAGACATGTGGTTACCAGATCTCTGACTACATGTGGTTACCAGATTATTGGGAGAGAAGGGACTGACCACTGAGATCCACTTTATGAAGAGTATAGCAGGAGTCTGGAGGGAAAAGAGATTGAGCTGCAGCAAATGAAACAGAAGAGCTAGACTGACATAGCAAAATGGAAATAAAGACCAAGGCAAGTAGATAAATCTAGGCCATCAATCTAAAGTGGCAAGCAGTTGCAAGGAGTTTTCATCTTACATGCTAATGCCTATCATTTGTTAGAAGCAATTGATGAAGAATGTGAGGTGGTGAAGAATGAGAGGTTACAGCCAAGTTCAGGGTGAGACAGTACTACAACTGATTAGCTATCACTCTCATGGATACAAGAAGAGAGCTATGATAGATGTACCAGATGCTTGTGATCTCTCACCTAAATAAAGAGAGAATATGTGGTGAAGACCAGGAAACCTTCAGCTGTCTGTGTGTGTGAACAGTACTTGTGCCTGTATTAAAGACAGAGAGAGCGCCTCTATTTGGTTGCAGAGCATCACAGTGAAAAGTCATAGATGTATGTCATCTTAGCCAGTAGTTCACACTTTGTCTCCTCTTTGCACAATGGAAATAACTTCTGACCAAGCAATAGGTTCCCATATACTAACAGGTTGAAGAGGTATCAATAAAATAAAAAGCTTGAATAAAAGCTTGAATTTCTTTAAAAGTAAGTTTCTTGAATAGAGGCACAGTGAGAAATAATGAGTAAACTTTATTATAGAAATTCCATGCTATTACCCCAAGCCTATTCATCATCAAGTGCCCACTTGGTATACTTTCCATCATTAATCATAATGGGTTCCAAATGCCAAAAGCAGAATAACTGAAGTTAGATGTCTGATATCTTGATAGCATGTGGTAAGATAACATCTTACTGATAAATGGAATAACAGAGTTTGGTAGCTCAACACAGAAGATATAATGTGCTATATTCAGTGAAGTGCCAGACATCACTAGGGCAGTCTTGGCAATATTTGAGCCAGATATGTTGGAGATTAGGATGAACAATTTTCCAGGAACATGTAAAGGATGAAAGGATGGAAAACAGCCTTTCAAGTTAACCTGCAACTGTGACTAAGGATCAACACCATAGGAGACAGTTTACTGTCACCAGAAATCACTGCCAGTAGTCTTCAATGTTTTAAACATGCTCTAGTAGACAACTGAAATATTTTGTTATAAGCTTTTCCAATTGAGCTCTTTTTCTGCATGCCATCTTAGAGCAGGCCACATAAGCTTGTTATGGTGTATAGAATCACACAGTGGCAAGGAACTTGGCCTCTGAAGTCAGACAACCATTAGATCAAATACCAATTCTATCAGACCATACCTGGATAAACTTTTAATTGGTTATGTGACATTTCTAAGCCCGAATCTCCTCATATGCAAAGAGGATAAAACAAACATAGCTATTTAACTTAAAGGTCAAATATGATAATATACGCAAAGTGACTAAGCCAGAACCTGGCACAGTAAGTGCTCAGTTAAATGTTAGATTTAAAACAAATGAAAATTGCCCTCAGGTACTCTGAATTTTTAGGTCCAGTTATTATGGGCACTGATGTACCTGCTGACCACATGAAGAGCTTCATTTGGTGTAAGCCTAGTGGAACCTGAGGCTGAGCTTTTGGCTCACTACAACTATTCTATTTTTAAAAATATAAATTTATTTATTTTAATTGGAGGCTAATTACTTTACAATATTGTATTTGTTTTGCCATACATCAACATGAATCCGTCACGGGTGTAGACGTGTTCCCCTTCCTGAACCCCCCTCCCACCTCCCTCCCCATACCATCCCTCTAGGTCATCCCAGTGTACCAGCCCTAAGCATCCTGTGTTATTCTAGGCCAGCTCACATTGGATGTGATAGTAAGAATTCCCTTCTCCACTGTTGCTTCCAGAGCTAGTTTCCAAGTAGATGTGACTTTGTGGGTCGCCAAGTTCACACATTTGAACAGGAGCACCCTAAATTCTTGCTCCTAGCTCATTTGGCCTGGTGCAGGGTGAGACAGTAAACTAAGACTTTAGCAACTAGAAAACAGAGGCTACCTACAACATTTAGACACAGTTCTCTCCTTTAAAGTTAATGTTTATTGGAAAGGTCAAGTCCAGTGAAAATGATTTGCTATTAAATCATGATGAAGCTTAAAACCCCAGAAGTCATAATCATCTTTGCATCATACACATTGCTTATCATTTTCAGGAGGCCTAGACTGGCTCTGAAAACTGGTTCATCTTGCTGAGTTTCATATCACTAGGTCCAGGAATGGCACCTAAAACTTCTGGTAGAGCTCTACATAAAAAGGTGATCATTCTAAGATCAATGTTAATGCTTTATTTCTTGAGCTTTGGACATTACTTGAAGACAAGCAAAAGTTCAAAAGTCCATAGAGGTCAGATTGTTTCTAATTCCTTCTCTCAGACTAATAGGAATCTGAGGTAAAGAAGTTCTAGTCTGGGGGATTCTAGGAGTTGTACCGAACAAGCTAATTTAGGTAGATTGAATGGCAAAAATTTAAAAGCCTAGGTACAATATTTAAATGAATCACCAATTCAAAGAGGTCAGAGAGCAAGAATTCACACATTGACTTAAAGGGTAGAAATCAGAAGAGAGTGAAGGTTTCAAAGCATGATAAAAAGGGGAGATGTTAAAGGACAGAGCAGCATGAACATGATGTTTCACACATCATAAAACTAAATGAGAGTTTAATTTCCAACATGTAATAACATAGGCAGGAAATAATAGAGAATTAAGAATGTAGAATTGTGCTAAAGAGTTATGTGAAAAATTCCTTTTAATGAGCAGGTTCAATCATCACATCCATGATCTCTAGTCTGTCTTACCACGTCTCTGATGACTTTATTTCACACTAAAGATGCTTAGTGTGAAAGTCAAAACAAGTTTCCCATTACTGCCCAAAGTTTCCCTTTTCCAAAAGGTCCCTGCATCTCCTTACCATGCATGGCAAATTTGAAATGCAGAAAATAATTTCCATTAGCACTATATTATAAAAAGTGAAACTTAGCAATGAACCAATTGTTGCAAAATGTCACAAGATGTGTGAAAAAACGACATGGTTGGGAATTCAACACACATCATCATTCTTGATGATGAACTAACTCATTTTTGTCACTGTAGCACACATATTGGAGTACAATCACAATATTCTGTCAAGGCAAGGGAATAGAGTAGATGAAATGCCAATTTAGCTAGAGATCAGTACTAACAACAAGGGCTGACTCAGCACACAAGAAGCTGTTCTACAGTTAATTCAGGAAAAGAGAGAAGTACTCTTTTCTGTAGTAAATGTATTTCTAGTCCATTAAGCTATAACATAATGCTGGATAAAGCTGCCTCACAATGATTCTACTACTGGATTGAGTTAAAATACCAAAATCATCCACTTAGACAGATGCAAATTTCCCTATTTCTATAACAGAAAGGTAACTGAAAGTTCCAAACATTATTCACAGTTAACATTGAGCTCTTAGAGAATGTTTTTTGTTGAAAGTTCAAAACAAGATAGAAGCGTTCAAAAGCATTTTATCTTTTAAATATCAGTCTCCAGAACAAAAAGTCATTGAATTTCTGAAATATTTTTCAGCAAAAAAATGGACTAGAATTTGCAACACATATTGAAATGCTTTAATGTATGATACAATACTCACAAACATGGGAATTATGCCTAATAAAAATCCATGGGAATTTTTTGAAATTACATATAAAAGGATATATTTTCATAATCAGAAGTATATTTTTATATTCAAAGAAATTCAGAATATACAGACTGGACATGAATTTCTGACTTAGTATCTTCCAGTTTGGGGGATATAATATAAATGATTAGCTATTTTTGGAAAAAACGAATGTCCATCCATTTGTGACCTGTTGTCCCTTTAATAGCAGATGACAAGCAGGCTGGGAAAACACTGGAAGGAGAAGAGCAAATAAAAATAAATGTGCTATAAAAATATATTTCTCATAAATGTTCATTTTAAACACCTAAGGATATTAAAATCCAGATTCTGATTTGGTAGGTCTGAAATTCTATATCTCTCAAGGCTACCACATACTATCTATGCTGTTAGTCTGGGGAACAGTCCTTGAAAAACAGTTACGAAGAAATACGAAAGTAAATGTGCAGCATACAGAGAGGAGCTTGCTTTTTCAGATTTCTCTGTGAAGTCCCTCTTAGTCTGAACTGTGCGATATCAATGGTTTTTAACTTGGCTGCACATTAGAATTACCTGGCGAGTTTTCAAAACCCCTGCGGTCCAGGTCACATCCCAAATCAACTAAATCAGAATCTTGAGGGCTAATGCCCAGCATCAGTGGTTGTTGAGGGTCCCCAGGGGATTCGAATGTATAACAAGAGTGAGAAACAACTGCTTAATTGCTTAGATTGACTTTGAGTGACATTAACACACAAAATTTAAGCTCATCTCCTCTTAGCTTTAGCTCAGTAACCAAGTACTAGAACAGATGTCATGACTGCTACAATATCAACACAGGAAAATCAAGCAAAATCCTTAGCTGTTTTGATCCTTTTCCACTGTAGTTTTTTTTTTTTAATGACTAAGCAAAGAACTTCCAGTTTTTATTGTTTGAACATGTAACAATAAAACATTCAACTAAATTTAAAAAAATTAGGATGGATTAATTTACAATAAAATAGTCAACTTAAAATACCAGCCTTTTCGTTTAGGGCCAAGGAGGCTAATAGTTTCTGTTTGAACAGCAGAACTGCACAATAGACATTTTTACCTTTATTTGATGGCACAGAAATATAAAAGCCATACAACTTTCATTGACCTCCTCCCTTCCCCCTAGAGAATTCATACAATTGCTTCTTAGGTCAGTACTCAGGTCTTTAAAAATTATCAGTTATATTTTAAAATACATCTACAATTACTCTGATAATGAGAACACTTTTAAAAACAATTCTTTTAATAAACACCTTAAAATAATGTTGTGGCACATTAGGTTTCTTAAAGAAACAGCAAAAATGAAAAATAATGTTTAAGAATTATAGTCCCTTGTTTATAGAAACCACCCAAATAAAATAGTTTCTCTAATTAATTATCCTTGTTTATAATTTATCCACTGCAGTTCTTTAGGCAACTTTGTGAGGACTTCTTAGAGTAAGGTCCATAGATGTCCTCTCATCTATTAGTTGGATGCACATTTTGCTGGTCTTATTTCACTACAGTTTTAAGGAAAGAAAAGAACAACTTTCTGAATATATGGTATCTTTAATTCACAGTGGCACACATTGATTAATAATTCTTTATGAATCTCAACTTCAGCTTCATATTGAATATGGAAACAGCTTCAATCTCCTCATTATTGCAGAGAAGTAATACTTTGTATATGGGGATTTCCAAGTGGTTCAATGGTAAAGAATCTGTCTGCTAATGCAGGAGATGTGGGTTTGATCCCTGGGTCTGGAAGATCTCCTAGAGAAGGAAATGACAATCTACTCCAGGATTCTTACCTGGGAAATCCCATGGACAGAGGAGTCTTGGAAGGCTACAGTCCTTGGGATTGCAAAAGGGACAAACATGACTTAGTGACTAAAAAAGAACAATATTTTTTATAGCATTTGTAAAGAAAAAAGATGCTGATAGCAGCCACAGCAAACGAAAATGAGATTAACTTTCAGTCATGACACTGGTGGTCAATATCTTGATCTCAAGTAACATAGAACCATGGAAATAAACTTTGGTTAGGCTTAAATTCTCTACACCACAGAACATTATCACAATTAAAAACTCATGGATCTGAAACATTTTACATACTAATGCACATTTGTCTATAAATGTGCAGTATAATTAAAAAGCAAAGATAATCTTGACTAGTGGTATCTCCAACACAAATTCCTAAATGTTTACATAGCAACCACAGGTCAAAATCCTTTCTAATATTGATTGTACCAAAGAAATCCTCCCATATCCTCAGTATCTGGTCTCTTATTTCTTTCAAATTAAAATTTTAATCATGTCTTTATTCCTTCATTCAATATTCCTTTATTCAACTAATTAAATGCTAGTGTACTGTTCTACACTCTGGATACAAGGTGTAGTGAGCAAAACCAGATAAAGTCCCTGGTTTTGTTAGAGTTTATAAAGCAGAAGGGCAGATAGACCTCCCTTTAAAAATTACACATCACAAACTACTATGTATAAAATAGATAAGCAATGTGGATTTTGTAAGAACTTAAAATGGACTATAATCTGCAAGAATATTGAGTCACTATTCTACATGTTAAACTAGCACAACATTGCAAAGCAACTACACTTCATTTTTTAAAAAGAAATGTATGAATCATATGCCCTTTATGGGTTACTGCCTTGTCGTGCTGAAGGGGCTTGTGTAACTCAATGAAGCTATGAGCCATGCTGTGTAAGACTATCCAAGATGGATGGGCCATAGCAGAGAGTTCTGACAAAAAGTGACACACTGGAGGAAGGAATGGCAAACCACCCCAGTATACTTGCTGTGAGAACCTCATAAACTGTATAAAAAGACAGAAAGATATGACATCAAAAGATGAGTCCCCCAGGTTTTGACACCACTATTCAGGATTATCTTTACTTTTTAGTTATCCTGCACATTTATAAAGAAATTTGCAATAATATGTAAAATGTTTCAGAACCATAATGAGTTTTTATTGTGATAATGATCTGTGGTGTGGAAAATTTATATGGGATTGGATGAATTTAATTCAGATGACCATTATATCTACTACTGTGGACAAAAAGCCCATAGAAATAATGGAGTAGGCCTCATAGTCAACAAAAGAGTCAGATATGCAATACTTGGGTGCAACCTAAAATGATGGAATGATCTCGGTTTGTTTCCAAGGCTCCACTCAACATCACAGTAACTGAAATCTATGCCCCTGCCACTGATGCTGAAGAAGCTAAATTTGGTCAGTCTATGAAGACCTGGAAGACTTCCTAGAACTAACACCAAAAAAAAAAAAAAAAGATGTTCTATTCACCATTGGGGATTGGAATGCAAAAGTAGGAAGCCAAGAGATACCTGGAGTAACAGGCAAGTTTGGCCTTTGAGAACAAAAAGCAGCAGAGCAAGGGATAACTGAATTCTGCCAAGAGAATGCACTGGCCATAGCAAACAGCATTTTCAACAACACAGGAGACAACTTTACACATGGACATCACCAAATGGTCAATACCGAAATCGAATTGATTACATTTTTTGTAACCATAGATGGAGAAACTTATATGGTCAGCAAAAACAAGACATGTTGCTGACTGTGGCTCAGATCATCAGCTTCTCATAGCAAAATTCCTGCTTAAACTAAAGAAACAGGGAAAATCACCAGGCCAGCCAGGTATGACTTAAATCAAATCTGCTATGAAAATGCAGTGGAGGTGATGAACAGATTCAGGGTATTAGATCTAGGAAACAGTGTTCCTGAAGAACTATGGATGGAGGTCCATAATATTGTGCAGGAGGCAGTGAACAAAACAACCTCAAATAAAAAGAAAAGCAAGAAGGCAAAGTGGTTATCTGAGAAGGCTTTACAAATAGTTGAAGAAAGAAGTGAAGTGAAAAGCAAAGGAGAAAGGGAAAGGTACACCCAACTAACAAAGCTAGTGGTGGTGACAGAATTCCTATTGAGCTGTTTCAAATCCTGAAAGATGATGCTGTGAAAGTGCTGCACTTAATATGCCAGCAAATTTGGAAGACTCAACAGTGGCCACAGGACTGTAAAAGGTCAGTTTTCATTCCTATCTCAAAGAAAGGCAATGCAAAAGAATGCTCAAACTACCACACAATTGCACTCATCTCACATGCTAGTAAAGTAATGCTCAAAATTCTCCAAGCCAGGCTTCAGCAATACGTGAACCGTGAACTCCCTGATGTTCAAGCTGGTTTTAGAAAAGGCAGAGAAACCAGAGATCAAATTGCCAACATCTGCTGGATCATCGAAAAAGCAAGAGAGTTCCAGAAAAACATCTATTTCTGCTCTATTGACTATGCCAAAGCCTTTTTAACTGTGTGGATCACAATAAACTGTGGAAAATTCTGAAAGAGATGGGAATACCAGACCACTTGACCTGCCTCCTGAGAAATCTGTATGCAGGTCAGGAAGTAACAGTTAGAACTGGACATGGAAAAATAGACTGGTTTCAAATAGGAAAAAGAGTACGTCAAGGCTGTATATTGTCACCCTGCTTATTTAACTTCTATGCAGAGTACATCATGAGAAACGCTGGACTGGAAGAAACACAAGGTGGAATCAAGATTGCCGGGAGAAATACCAATCACCACAGATATGCAAATGACACTACCCTTATTGCAGAAAGTGAAGAGGAACTAAAAGCCTCTTGATGAAAGTGAAAGAGGAGAGTGGAAAAGCTGGCTTAAAGCTCAACATTCAGAAAACGAAGATCATGGCATCTGGTCCCATCACTTCATGACAAATAGATGGGGAAACAGTGGAAACAGTGTCAGACTTTATTTTTTTAGACTCCAAAATCACTGCAGATGGTGATTGCAGCCATGAAATTAAAAGACACTTACTCTTTGGAAGAAAAGTTATGACCAACCTAGATAGCATATTTAAAAGCAGAGACATTACTTTGCCAACAAAGGTCCATCTAGTCAAGGCTATAGTTTTTCTTCTGTTCATGTATGGATGTGAGAGTTGGACTGTGAAGAAGGCTGAGTGCCAAAGTATTGATGCTTCTTAACTGTGGTGTTGGAGAAGACTCTTGAGAGTTCCTTGGACTGCAAGGAGATCCAACCAGTCCATCCTGAAGGAGATCAGCCCTGGGATTTCTTTGGAAGGAATGACGCTAAAGCTGAAACTCCAGTACTTTGGCCACCTCATGCGAAGAGTTGACTCATTGGAAAAGACTCTGATGCTGGGAGGGATCGGGGGCAGTAGGAGAAGGGGATGACAGAGGATGAAATGGCTGGATGGCATCACTGACTCGATGGACATGAGTCTGAGTGAACTCCAGGAGTTGGTGCAGGACAGGGAGGCTTGGCATGCTGCGATTCTTGGGGTTGCAAAGAATCAGACACGACTGAGTGATTGAACTGAACTGAACTGAACACCCAACTAAACAGAGTTCCAGAGAATAGCAAGGAGAGATAAGAAGGCCTTCTTCAAGGAACACTGCATAAAAATAGAGGAAAACAACAGAAGGGAAAGATTAGCGATCTCTTCAGGAAAATTGGAAATATCAAAGAACATTTTGCCCAAAGATGGGCACAATAAAAGACAGAAACAGCAGAGATCTAGTAGGTGCTGAAGAGATCAGGAGGAGATGGAAAGAATACATGGAAGAACTATACAAAGATATCTTAATGAATTGGATAACCATGATGGTGTGGTCAGTCACTCAGAGCCAGACATTCTGGAGTGTGAAATCAAGTGGGCCTTAGGAAGCACTGCTGTTTATAAAGCTAGTGAATGTGGTAGAATTCCAGTAGCACTATTCAAAATTCTAAAGGATGATGCTATCAAAGTGTTGCACTGAATATGTCAGCAAATCTGGAAGACCCAGTAGTGGCCACAGGACTGGAAAAAGTCAGTCCTCATCCAAATACCAAAGAAGAGTAGTATTAAGAATGTTCTAACCATAGAACAGTTGCACTTATCTCCCATGCTAGAAAGGTTATGCTTAAATTTTGCATGCTAGGCTCCAGCATTATGTGAACCAAGAACTTCCAGATGTCCCAGCTGGGTACAGAAAAGGTAGAGGAACCAGAGATCAAATTGCCACCATTTGCTGGATAATAGAGAAAGGAAGGGAATTTCAGAAAGAAGAAAAAAACAAACACAACAACAACTATCTCTGTTTCATCAACTATGCTAAAGTTTTGACTGTGTGAATCATAACAAACCGTGGATAGTTCTTAAATAAATGGGAATATCAGACCATCTTATCTGTCTCCTGAGAAACCTGTATGCGGGTCAAGAAGCAAGAGTTAGAACCCTATATGGGACAACTGATTGGTTCAGGACTGAGAAAGGAGTATGACAGGACTGCCTGCTGTCACCCTGCTTGTTTAAACTATATGCTGAGCACATTATGAGAAATGACAGGCTGGGTGAGTTATAAGCTCAAATCAAAATAGGCAGGAGAAACAACAACCACCTCAGATATGGAGATATTACCACTCTAATGGCAGCAAGAGAAGAGGAACTAAAGAGCCTCTTGATGAGAGTGAAGGAGGAGAGTGAACGAACCAGCTTAAAACTAAATATTATAAAGACAAAGATCATGGCATCAAGTCCACATTACTTCATAGCAAATAGAAGGGTCAGTTCAGTTCAGTTCAGTTCAGTCACTCAGTCATGTCCGACTCTTTGCAACCCCATGAATTGCAGCACGCCAGGCCTCCCTGTCCAGCACCAACTCCCAGAGTTCACTCAGACTCATGTCCGTTGAGTCAGTGATGCCATCCAGCCATCTCATCTTCTGTCGTCCCCTTCTCCTCCTGCCCCCAATTCTTCCCAGCATCAGAGTCTTTTCCGATGAGTCAACTCTTCGCATGAGGTGGCCAAAGTACTGGAGTTTCAGCTTTAGCATCATTCCCTCCAAGAAATCCCAGGGCTGATCTCCTTCAGAATGGACTGGTTGGATCTCCTTGCAGTCCAAGGGACTCTCAAGAGTCATCTCCAACACCACGGTTCAAAAGCATCAGTGCTTTGGCGCTCAGCTTTCTTCACAGTCCAACTCTCACATCCATATGTGACCACTGGAAAAAAGGTGACATATTTCCTCTTCTTGGGGTCTAAAATCACTGTGGATGGTGACTGCAGCCATGAAATTAGAAGATGATTGTTTCTTGATAGGAAAGCAAGATAGTGTGTTGAAAAGCAGAGACTGCTCTGCTGACAAAGGTCCGTATAGTCAACACTATGGTTTTCCCAGTGGTCATGTATTGTTGACAGAGCTGGACAATAAAGAAGGCAAAATGCCAAAGAATTAATGCCTTTGAACTCTGGTGCTGAAGACTCCTGAGAGCCCTTTGGACAGCAAGGAGATCAAACCAGTCAATCCTATGGGAATACTCATTGGAAGGATTAATGCTGAAGTTGAAGCTCCAGTATTTTGGTCACTAGATGCGACAGCTGATTCATTGGAAAAGTCCCTGATGCCAGGAAAGATTGAGGGCAGAAGGAGAAGAGGGTGCCAGAGGATAAGATGGTTGGATGGCAACACCAATGCAATTGACATAAACTTGATAGTGAGGGATAGGGACGCCTGGTGTGCTGCTGTGCATGGGGTTGCAAAGAATCAGATAGGACTGCACAGCTGAACAACAGCAGTGACTATAATCATACAAGCTCATGTAAAAGAAAAAAATACAGACTCAAGTAGAGAAAAATCATAAAACTAGCTATAACAAATGCTTTTTTAACAAAGTAAGGAACAATCATATGGACTCTAAAATAGAGTTTGACCTGTTTAGGGAGGTCAGGGAAGAATATCCTGAAGAAGCAACATTTGAACTGCAATCTTAAAGATGGTCAGTTTTTGTCTTTTTTTAAAAAGCTATATTGAGATATAATTGATATACAAAGAACCACACAAATTTAATGTATACAATTTGATGCATTTGAACACAGACAAAAATTTATGACACCATCATCTCCATCAATGTATGCAGTTCAGTACAGTTCATTGCTCAGTCTTGTCCAACTCTTTGCAACCCCATGAATTGCAGCATGCCTAGCCTCCCTGTCCATCACCAACCCCCGGAGTTCACTCAGACTCATGTACATCAAGTCAGTGATGCCATCCAGCCATCTCATCCTCTGTTGTCCCCTTCTCCTCCTGTCTCCAATCCCTGCCAGCATCAGAGTCTTTTCCAATGAGTCAACTCTTCACATGAGGTGGCCAAAGTTTTGGAGTTTCAGCTTTAGCATCATTCCTTCCAAAGAAATCCCAAGGCTGATCTCCTTTAGAATGGACTGGTTGGATCTCCTTGCAGTCCAAGGGACTCTCAAGAGTCTTCTCCAACACCACAGATCAAAAGCATCAAAACTTTGGTGCTCAGCTTTCTTCACCATCCAACTTTCTCATCCATACATGAGCACTGGAAAAACCATAGCCTTGACTAGATGGACTTTTGTTGGCAAAGTAATGTCTCTGCTTTTAAATATGCTATCTAGGTTGGTCATAACTTTCCTTCCAAAGAGTAAGTGTCTTTTAATTTCATGGCTGCAATCACCATCTGTAGTGATTTTGGAGCCCCCCAAAATAAAGTCTGACACTGTTTCTACTGTTTCTCCATCTATTTCCCATGGAGTGATGGGACCAGATGCCATGAAATTAATTTTCTGAATGTTGAGCTTTAAGCTAACTTTTTCACTCTCCTTTTTTACTTTCATCAAGAGGCTTTTTAGTTCCTCTTCACTTTCTGCCATAAGGGTGGTGTCATCTGCATATCTGAAGTTATTGATATTTTTCCCAGGAATCTTGATTCCAGCTTGTGCTTCTTCCAGACCAGCATTTCTGATGACGTACTCTGCATAGAAGTTAAATAAGCTGGGTGACAATATACAGCCTTGATGTCCTCCTTTTCTTATTTGGAACCAGTCTCTTGTTCCATATTCAGTTCTAACTGTTGCTTCCTGACCTGCATGTAGGTTTCTCAAGAGGCAGGTCAGGTGGTCTGGTATTCCCATCTCTTTCAGAATTTTCCAGTTTATTGTGATCCACACAGTCAAAGTCTTTGGCATAGTCAATAAAGCAGAAATAGATGCTTCTCTGGAACTCTCTTGCTTTTCCGATGATCCAGCAGATGTTGGCAATTTGATCTCTGGTTCCTCTGCCTTTTCTAAAACCAGCTTGAACATCTGGAAGTTCACAGTTTGCATGTTGCTGAAGCCTGGCTTGGAGAATTTTGAGTATTACTTTACTAGTGCATGAGATGAGTGCAATTGTGCAGTAGTTTGAGCATTCTTTGGCATTGCCTTTCTTTGGGATTGGAATGAAAACGGACCTTTTCCAGTCCTGTGGCCACTGCTGAGTTTTCCAAATTTGCTGGCATATTGAGTGCAGCACTTTCACAGCATCATCTTTTAGGATCTGAAAGAGCTCAGCTGGAATTCCATCACCTCCACTAGCTTTGTTCATAGTGATGCTTTCTAAGGCCCACTTGACTTCACATTCCAGGATGTCTGGCTCTAGGTGAGTGATCATACCATCATGATTATCTTGGTTGTGAAGATTTTTTTTGTACAGGTCTTCTGTGTATTCTTGCCATCTCTTCTTAATGTCTTCTGCTTCTGTTAGGTCTATACCATTTCTGTCCTTTACTGAGCCCATCTTTGCATGGAATATTCCCTTGGTATCTTTAATTTTCTTGAAGAGATCTCAGTCTTTCCCATTCTGTTGTTTTCCTCTATTTCTTTGCACTGATCACTGAGGAAGGCTTTCTTATCTCTTCTTGCTATTCTTTGGAACTCTGCATTCCGATGCTTATATCTTTCCTTTTCTCCTTTGCTTTTCGCCTCTCTTCACAGCTATTTGTCCCCAGACAGCCATCTTGCTTTTTGCATTTCTTTTCCATGGGGATGGTCTTGATCCCTGTCTCCTGTACAATGTCACAAACCTCTGTCCATAGTTCATCAGGCACTCTGTCAGATCTAGTCCCTTAAATCTATTTCTCACTGCATAATCATAAGGAATTTTATTTAGGTCATACCTGAATGGTCTGTACCTCCCAGAGTTTCCTTTGTCCCTTTTGTTTGTTTTTGGTCGGTCAGTCAGTCAGTTCAGTTGCTCAGTCATGTCCAACTCTTTGTGATCCCAAGAACTGAAGCATGCCAGGCTTCCTTGTCCATCACTGACTCCTGAAACTTACTCAAATTCATGTCCATTGAGTTGGTGATGCTATCTGACCATCTCATCCTCTGTCATCCCCTTCTCCTCTTGCCTTCAATCTTTCCCAACATCAGGGTCTTTTCCAATGAGTCAATTCATCACAGCTGGTGGCGAAATTATTGGAGCTTCAGCTTCATCATCAGTCCTTGCAATGAATATTCATGACTGATTTCCTTTAGGAATGACTGGTTGGATCTCCTTGCAGTTCAAGGGACTCTCAAGAGTCTTCTCCAACACTGCAGTTCAAAAGCTTCAATTCTTCGGCACTCAGCTTTCTTTATAATACAACTCTCACATTCATACACAACTATTAATGAAATCTACCCTCTTAACAAATTTTAAAGTGCACAATATAGTTTTGTCAACTATAGGCACTAATGTACAGGGCATCTCAAGAAGTTATCTGGCATAAATCAAACTTCATGCCCTTTGAATAACAATTCCTCAATCCTCCATCCTCCAGCTTTTGGCAACCACTATTAACATTCTCTGCTTCTATGAGTTTGAGTACTTTAGGTACCTCATATAAGTGGAATCTAAGTGGAATCATATAGTATTTGACTTACTGTGACTGGCTTATTTCCTTGAGATGACCCCTCAAAGATCATCCAGATAGTTACAAAGAGAGAATTTACTTTTTTAAGGCTGAATGATACCTTATTTTATGTATATATCACTTTTGTTCTTTATCCATACACCTGTAAATATACACTTAGGTTATTTCCACATCTTGACAATTGTGATTAGTGCTGCAGAAAACATGTGAATATAGCCATCTTTGAGATTTTTCTTTCAATTCTTTTGGTTGTATAACCAGAAGTAAGATTGCTTGATCATATAATACAGTTTTTAACTTTTTGAGGAACCTCTATACTGTTTGCCATAGCTGCTATACCATTTTGCATCCCCATCAACAGTGTACAAGTGTTCTGATTTTTCCACAACCTTCCCAACACTTGTTATCTAGTAGGTGTGAAGTGATATGTTATTGAAGTTTTGATTTGCACTTCCCTGATAATGATATTGAGCATCTTCATATACTCATTCGCCATTTGTATGCCTTCTTTAGAGAAATGTCAATTCAAGTCTTTTGCCATTTTATCTGTCTGTCTACCCATTAACTTACTGCTATTGAGTTGTAGTAGTTCTTATATATTTTTGAAATTAACCTCTTATCAAATATATGGTTTGCAAATATATTCTCACATTCCAGAGGTTGCCTTTTCATTCTGTTGATTTTTTTCCTCTGCCTACCAGGACTAAGTTGTGAACAAACAGAAAATTGGAACAGATTTTTCAACAATGTGTTAGGATATTAAAGGCATGCTTACAGAAATTTAAAAAAAAACCCAACAATTAAAAAACTCATATGGAACCACAAAAAACCCTAAATAGTCAAAGTAATTTTGAACAAGATAAAGCTGAAGCATCACACATCTTGACTTTGAGATTAAAACAGTATATTACTGGCATATACTACTGATCTAATGATTAATGGAATTAAATAGACAGCCCAGACATAAACACACGCAAATATACTCTATTGATCTTTGGCGAGAGTACCAAGACTAATGGTCTCTTCGACAAAATGGTATTGGGAAAACTAGAAATCCATGCACAGAAACATGGAAGTGGACCCTACCTTATACCACAAAAATCAACTCAATAAGCTGTGAAACTTTTTTAAAGAAAACCTAAAAAAGTTAGTTTTTGACATACTTAAATACTGACTATGGTTACTTTTGTTAGGTAGTTAGAATAAAAAAAAAAAAAGGAGTCCTGGTGGCTAAAAGACAAAGAAGGGAAAAACCAATAAAAATAGAACAAAGGAAGGTCCAAGGACTGGAGTGAGGACCTCAGGTAAAGCAAAAGTCTTCCTGTCTAGCCCAATTGAAGGCCCAGGTGGACGAGAAAAAAAAAAAATAAGAGGAGCCAAAATTGAGGGGCGGGGGACGCTTCTCTTCTCCCCATGTTTTCAGTCAGCCTGCCCTCACACCTCAAGGATATATTTTCCTTTGCTTGCCAAATAAAGCTGAGCTGTAACACTGGGCCATCCCTTGCTTCAAATTTTTGCTGCAACTGAGGAAATTAAACAGGGCTGTAACACTGATCCATCAGTTGCTTCAAATTTTTGCTGCTGTGAGACAGAATCCAGGAAATTACAAACTCCCCCAACAGTCCTGGGAAAACCAAATATTATTTGCTTTATGACAGGCCTCTTAAAATTCCAACTAGGAAGCAACTTACCCTGAGTCTTTTTTGTGTGAAGACTACTTTTGCATTTATGCCTATTTTTAGTTGCATCCCCACAACGACCTCTAGGACAAGTGCTAATAATTAGGAGAACTACAGTAAAGCCTTCATATTAGTTCAGTTGCAAAGTCGTGTCCAACTCTTTGTGACCCCATGGAGTGCAGCATGCCAGGCCTCCCTGTCCATCATCAACTACCAGAGTACACCCAAACCCATGTCCATTGAGTTGGGGATGCAATCCAACCATCTCATCCTCTGTCCTTCCCTTCTCCTCCTGCCTTCAATCATTATCAGCATCAGAGTCATTTCCAGTGAGTCACTTCTTTGCATCAGGTGGCCAAAGTATTGGAGTTTCAGCTTCAGCATCAGTCCTTCCAATGAATATTCCTTTAGGATGGATGAGTTGGATGTCCTTGCAGTCCTAAGGACTCTCAAGAGTCTTCTCTAACACCACAGTTCAAAAGCATCAATTCTTCTGCACTCAGCTCTTTATAGTCTATCTCTCACATCCATATATGACTATTGGAAAAACCATAGCTTTGACTAGATGAACCTTTGTTGGCAAAGTAATGTCTCTGCTTTTTAACTTGCTTCTAGGTTGGTCAAAACTTTCCTTCCAAGAAGCAAGCATCTTTTAATTTCATGGCTGCAGTAACCATCTGCAGTGATTTTGGAGCCCTCCCAAAATAAAGTCTCTCACTGTTTCCATTGTTTCCCCATCTATTTCCCATGAAGTGATGGGACCAGATGCCATGATGTTAGTTTTCTGAAAGTTGAGTTTAAGTCAACCTTTTCACTCTCCTCTTTCACTTTCATAAAGAGGCTCTTTAGTTCCTCTTCCCTTTCTGCCATAAGGGTGGTGTCATCTGCATATCTGAAGTTATTGATATTTCTCCTGTCAGTCTTGATTCCAGCTTGTGCTTCCTCCAGCCCAGCATTTATCATTATATACTCTGCATATAAGTTAAATAAGCAGGGTGACAATATACAGCCTTGATGTACTCCTTTCCCAGTTTGGAACCAGTCTGTTGTTCCATGTCTGGTTCTAACTGTTGCCTGTCGACCTGAATGCAGATTTCTCAGGAGGCAGGTCAGGTGATCTGGTATTTCCATCTTTTGAAGAATTTTCCAGTTTATTGTGATCCACCTCCAAAATCACTGCAGATGGTGATTGCAGCCATGAAATTAAAAGACGCTTACTCCTTGGAAGAAAAGTGACCAACCTAGATAGCATATTTAAAAGCAGAGACATTACTTTGCCGACTAAGGTCTGTCTAGTCAAGGCTAAGGTTTTTCCTGTGGTCACGTATGGATGTGAGAATTGTCTGTGAAGAAGGCTGAGCGCCGAAGAACTGATGCTTTTGAACTGTGGTGTTGGAGAAGACTCTTGAGAGTCCCTTGGACTGCAAGGAGATCCAACCAGTCCATTCTGAAGGAGATCAGCCTTGGGATTTCTTTGGAGGGAATGATGCTAAAGCTGAAACTCCAGTACTTTGGCCACCTCATGCGAAGAGTTGACTCATTGGAAAAGACTCTGATGCTGGGAGGGATTGGGGGCAGGAGGAGAAGGGGACGACAGAGGATGAGATGGCTGGATGGCATCACTGACTCGATGGATGTGAGACTGAGTGAACTCCGGGAGTTGGTGATGGACAGGGAGGCCTGGCGTGCTGCGATTCATGTGGTCGCAAAGAGTCAGACATGACTGAGCGACTGAACTGAACTGAATTGAACTGACACAGTCAAAGGCTTTGGTGTAGTCAACAAAGAAGAAGTAGATGATTTTCTGAAACTCTCTTGCTTTCTTGATGATCCAACAGATACTGGCAATTTGACCTCTGGTTTCTTTGCCTTTTCTAAATCCAGCTTGAACATCTGGAAGTTCACAGTTCATGTACTGTTGAAGCCTAGTTTGGGGGATTTTGAGCATTACTTTGTAGGCGTGTGAGGTGAGTGCAATTGTGTGGTAGTTTGAGCATTCTTTGACATTGCCTTTCTTTGACATTGGGAGGAAAACTGACCTTTTCTAGTACTGTGGCCACCGCTGAGTTTTCCAAATTTGCTGGCATATTGAGTGCAGAACTTTAACAGCACCATCCTTTAGGATTTGAAATAGCTCAACTGGAATTCCATCACCTACACTACCATTGTTTGTTGTGATGCTTCCTAAGGCCCACTTGACTTCACATTCCAGGATGTCTGACTCTAGGTGAGTGATCACATCATCGTGATTGTCTGGGTCATGAAGTTCTTTTTGTATAGTTTTCTGTGTATTGTTGCCACCTCGTCTTAATATCTTATGCTTCTGTTAGGTCCATACAATTTCTGTCCTTTATCGTGCCCATCTTTTCATGAAATGTTTCTATGGTATCTCTAATTTTCTTGAAGAGATCTCTAGTCTTTCCCATTCTATTGCTTTCCTCTATTTCTTTGCATTGATTACTCAAGAAGGCTTTCTCATCTCTCCCTGCTATTCTTCTTGAACTCTGCATTTGAATGAGTATATCTTTCCTTTTCTCCTTTGCCTTTCACATCTTTTCTTTTCTCAACTATTTTTAAGGCCTCCTCTGACAACCATTTTGCCATTCTTTTTCTTGGGATGGTCTTAATCACTGCCTCCTGTACAAAGTCACGAACCTCCATCCATAGTTCTTCAGGCACTCTATCAGATCTAATCCCTTGAATCTATTTGTAGCTTCCACTGTATAATCATAAGGGATTTGATTTAGGTCATTCCTGAATGGTTTAGTGGTTTTCCCTACTTCTTCAATTTAAGTCTGAATTTGACAATAAGGAGTTCATGATCTGAACCACAGTCAGCTCCCAGTCTTCTTTTTGCTGACTGTATAGAGCTTCTTAATCTTTATCTGCAAAGAATATAACCAATCTGATTTTTGCATTGACCATCTGGTGATGTCCATGTGTAGAATCTTCTCAGTATTGTTGGAAGAGGGTGTTTGCTATGACCAGTGCGTTTTCTTGGCAAAATTGTTAACCTTTGCCCTGCTTCATTTTGTACTCCAAGGCTAAGTTTACCTGTTACTCCAGGTATCTCTTGACTTCCTACTTTTGCATTCCAGTCCCCTATAATGAAAAAGACATCTTTATGGGGTGTTAGTTCCAGAAGGTCTTGTATGTCTTCATAGCACAGTTAAACTTCAGCTTCTTCAGCATTACTGGTTGGGGGAATAGACTTGGATTACTCTGATACTGAATGGTTTGCCTTGGAAATGAATAGAGATCATGCTGTCGTTTTTGAGATTGCACCCAAAACCTGCTTTTCGGCCTCTTTTGTTGACTATGATGGCTACTCCATTTCTTCTAAGGGATTCTTGCCCATAGTAGTAGTAGATATAATGGTCAATACAATATTGCATAAGAACCTGGAATGTTAGGTCCATGAATCAAGATAAATTGGAAGTGGTCAAAAGGAGATGGCAAGAGGGAACACCACCATTTTAGGAACCAGGGCATTAAAATGGACTGAAATGGATGAATTTAACTCAGATGACCACTATATCTACTACTGTGGGCAAGAGTCACCAGATGGTCAATATAAAAATCATATTGGTTATATTCTTTGCACCCTAATATGGAGAAACTCTATATAGTCAGCAAAAACAAGACCTGGAGCTGACTGTGGCTCTAATCAGCTTCTTATTGCAAAGTTAGGATTTAAATTCAAGAAAATAGGGAAAACATCTATACCATTCAGATATGACTTAAAACAAATCCCTTATGATTATACGTTAGAGGTGATAAATTGATTCAAGAGATTAGATCTGGTAGAATGTCTGAAAAGCTATGGCTATAGGTTTGTAACATTGTACAGGAGGTGGTGACTAAAACCATCCCAAAGAAAAAGAAATGAAAGAAAACAAACTGCTTGTCTGAGGAGGCTTTACAAATAGTTGAGAAAAGAAGAGAAGTGAAAGGCAAGGGAGAAAGGGAAAGATACACCCAACTAAACGAAGAGTTCCAGAGAATAGCAAGAAGAGTCAGAAAGCCTTCTTAAGTGAACAATGCAAAGAAAAATAGAGGAAAACAATAGAATAGGAAAGAAAATTGGGGATATCAAAGAACTGTTTCATGCAAAGATGGGCACAATGAAGGACAAAAATGGTAAGGACCTAAAAGAAACAGAACATATTAAGACGAGATGGCAAGAAGACACATAAGTATTCCAAATAGTTTTTAATGATCCAGATAACCAAAATGGTGTGGTCATTCATCTCATACTGGAGAGTGAAGTCAAATGGGTCTTAGGAAACATTACTAGAAACAGTTAGTAGAGGTAATGTAATTCCAACTGAGCTATTTCAAATCCTAAGATGATGCTGTTAAAAGTGCTGCACTCAGTATGTCAGCAAATCTGGAAAACTCATCAGTGGCTACAGGACTGGAAAAGGTCAGTTTTCATTCCAATCCTAAGGAAGAACAATGCCAAAAAATGTTCATACTACTCTACAGTTGTGCTCATTTGACGTTCTAGCAAAGTAATGCTCAAAATTCTTCAAGCTAGGCTTCAGCAGTACATGAACAGAGAACTTCCAGATCTGTAAGCTGGATTTAGAAAAGGAAGAGGAACCAGAGATCAGGTTGCCAACATTCATTATATCATGGAGAAAGCAAAGGAATTCCAGAAAAATCATCTGCTTCACTAACTATGCTAAAGCCTTTCATGGTTGGATCACAACAAACTGTGGAAAATTCTTAAAGATTTGGGAATACCAGACCACTTTTACCTGTCTCCTGAGAAACCTGTATGCGGGTCAAGAGGCAACAATTAGAACTGGACATGGAACAATGGACTGGTTCCAAATTGGGAAAGGAGTATGATAAGGCTGTACATAAACACAGTATGTAAGTACAGTAAGTAAATATGATAAGGTGACAATCATAATTGTCACCTTGCTTATTTTACTTATAGGCAGAATCCATCACAACAGGTGTCAGCTAGATGAATCCCAAGCTGTAAATAAGATTACTAGGAAAGCATCCTTAGATATGCAGATGGTACCACATTAATGGCAGAAAGTGAAGTGGAACTAAAGAGCCTCTTGATGAGTGTGAAAGAGGAGAGTGAGAAAGCTGGCTTAAAAGTCAACATTTGGAAAAATAGAAATCATGGCATCCAATCCGATCACTTCATGGCAAATAGAAGGGGAAACAGTGGATGTAGTAACATATTTTATTTTTTAGTGTTCCAAAGCCACTACAGACAGTGACTATAGTCATGAAATTAAAAGACTCTCGCTCCTTGGAAAGAAAGCTCTGAGAAACCTCGACAGCATATTAAAAAGCAGAGACATCATTTTACCAGCAAAGATCTGTATAGTCAACGCTATGGTTTCACCAGTAATCATGTACGGATGTGAGAGTTGGTCCATAAAGAAGGCTGAGTGCCTAAGAATTGATGATTTCGAATTGTGGTATTGGAGAAGACTCTTGAGAGTCCCTTGATGTGTAAGGAGATCAAGCCAGTCAGTCCCAAAGGAAATCAACTCTGAATAATTTTTGGAAGGACTGATCCTGAAGCTGAAGCTCTGATCTTTGGCCACCTGTTTCTAAGAGTTGACTCATTGGAAAAGACACTGATGTTGGGAAAGATTGACGTCAGAAGGAGAAGAGGGCAGCAGAGGATGTAGTAGATAGTATAACTAACTCAATGAACATGAACTTGAGCCACTTCAGGAGACAGTGAACGACAGAGGAGACAGTTGTGCTACAGTCAGGGGTCGTAGAGTTGGACACAACCTGACAACTGAAAAACATAAACAACCCCTGCATCTTCATAGGGATTATTTGAGGTTGAGTGAAGGTGAAAATATTTCTTCCTTTCATTCAAAAAAGCAGGGAATAAACATCTGGATTTTGGTAGAGGAAAGATGCATGGGAGCTTCTGTACAACTGAGTGAGTCTCCCAGCTCTGAGCTAAGGAGAATAAGAAAGAAGGACATCTCAAACAGAGCACCATGGCCTGTGTCTAAGGAGATTATTGTGTCAGCAACGGCATCAGTTCAGTTCAGTCCAGTCGCCATACTTAATAAAATTTTTGATATACCAAAGTTAAAAATTTGCCTCTAAGTTAGAAAGTAACAGGAGCATCCAAACCAGAGAAGGCATGGCCTGTGACTAATAAAATAGAAGCCTGCCTTAAATTTTACTTCTGTTAGTTCTGTAATTCATATTTTGCACAAGTTCTCAATATAAAGTTTTACTTTTTGTTAACTTGTTATTTTGTATGTATCTTATAACCTTGAAACTGAGTGAATTCTCACTAGCCAAACATACCTATATAGCCAATACTCAGATCAGGAAAGAGAAATTGCCTGCTATCACTGCTCATTCTGTATACACCATCTTAACTTGGCTTCATGCATCTTTGTTAAGTATCGCTATTTGGTCTTAGCCATATTTCTGATTCTTATTTCTGGGGATCAGCCTTCCAATGGGGTGAAGTCCAGGGGTAACTGCTCAGTTCTAGAAGATCTGGTGAGGGGGCAACCTCAGAGACAAAGCAGAGGTGGCCTGTGTCCATTATATAGACTGTAGTGCAGCAAAATTTTTCTTATAAAGGACCAAGCAAGAAACATCACTGGCTTTCAGGGTCATAACATCTTTGGTAAAGTTCTAAATGAGTATCAGTGTCTCTGTTCCCATAAAACTTTACTTATAAAAAAAGCAATGTTTTGTACTTTGTTGATCTGTGGTATAGAGAAGCAAAATCAATGGAATGTGGGTTATTATGTGAAAACATCAGAAACCTTCAGGAGGGGAACCTTGTAAAATCCTGGACCTCACTCTAAATAAAAGGCAGTTAATTCAGACAATTGTTATCTGGACTCCTCAAGGCAGGAAAACTTCAGCCTTGTAGCTTATTTTTGCTTGTTTCTACTGTTAGTCTTGTTCCTAACTTTCAAAATAATGCAGTTGTCAGCAGCCAGAGAATGTAAATGTCTAGAAGCAAGACTATTTCTGTTATATTTAGCAATACTGCTTAAGGAAAAGTACTCTGGATTTCACACTATTTTTAAAATTTCAAATTCACTAAAAGCAAAGTTTTGTTTCAGTAAAATATTCCATGAACAATAAAATTTGTGTAAATCTTGAGGGTTTTTATATTTGACAGGTTAACCATTAATTAAAAGTTCACTATATTATAAATTGAAAACAGAGACACAGTTACAAGTAATAACATTTTTTTTTTTCATTTTTTAAAAGCCACTGGAAGCACAACAGGGTAAATCAACTGTATTTCAGTAAGAAAACAACAAAAATAAAACAAAAAATGAACAAAAAAACACTAGTCATTTTAAGATACTTCTATTCAATTCTGTTTCCAGAAAGCTATTTTTTTGGGGACATGATGAAGTGATTCCCATCATTTTCAGCTCAATGTATTGGCTCCTTTATGATTTTGGCAGAGGATGTTCTAATATCTACTACAGAAATAACAAACATGAGAGAGAACAGTGGAATTTGTATCAAGCTCCTGCTTAATTTGCTTTCTATTTTTCCTTCAGAAAACTATGAAAATATATACGGAAAAGTGAAAACTAATGTTACTTGACAAAAATCATACAACCATTGGACATCACCTGATATTTATCACTTACACATTGAATTAATTTTTGTGATTACGTTTTACAGCTGGGAAAATACCCATAGTCTTTCCTTGATCTACATGGTAGATATAGCATCAGATTTGGAGTTTTGTTGCTGTTATTTTGGGCTACCCTAGTGGCTCAGATAGTAAAGCATCTGTCTGCAATGCAGGAGACCTGGGTTCAGTCCCTGGGTTCGGAAAATCCTCTGGAGAAGGAGTTTTCCCTTACACTAAAAATCATAACATCGCCTCACCAACATATAGGCCATCTTTGACTCCTCATTTTATCTTTTCCGGTATCCAAAATATACTATTATACATATTGCTCCCATTAACCCTAATGCCTATCCTCTAGTCAAAAACAGCCTCATATTCAAATTAGATTACTGAAATAGCCTCCTAGCAGTCATCTTGCTTCCACAATTACCCCCTCTATAGTCTACATTCCATAAAGCAGCTACAGTGATACTTTTCAAAGACTAGATGTTATTAATTGGCTCAAAATCCTCCCACACTTGTTACTCTTTTCCTTAATTTATCCATATATTCATATTTATGTTATATATTTTAATGATTTTTTCTATTAACTAGAATAAGCTCAATAGGAATAAAGAAAGTTGGGATGCAGGAAAAGAAAGGGCAATGGGGTAGAAAAATTGCCTTGAAATTATTATATACACATAAGACCACACAGAGAATACCTTTTTTACTTGCAGTGTCAGTTCAGTTCAGTTTAGTCACTCAGTCGTGTCCAACTCTTTGCGACCCCATGAATCATAGCACGTCAAGCCTCCCTGTCCATCATCAACTCCTGGAGTTCACTTAAACTCATGTCCATCGAGTCGGTGATGCCATCCAGCCATCTCATCCTCTGTCATCCCCTTCTCCTCCTGCCCCAATCCCTCCCAGCATCAGAGTCTTTTCCAATGAGTCAACTCTTCACATAAGGTGGCCAAAGTATTGGAGTTTCAGCTTCAGCATCAGTCCTTCCAATGAACACCCAGGACTGATCTCTTTTAGGATGGACTGGTTGGATCTCCTTGCAGTCCAAGGGACTCTCAAGAGTCTTCTCCAACACCACAGTTCAAAAGCATCAATTCTTCGGCACTCAGCCTTCTTCACAGTCCAACTCTCACATCCATATATGACCACTGGAAAACCATAGCCTTGACTAGATGGACCTTTGTAGGCAAAGTAATATCTCTGCTTTTCAATATGCTATCTGCTGCTGCTGCTGCTAAATAGCTTCAGCCATGTCCGACTCTGCACGACCCCATAGACAGAGCCCACCAGGCTCCCCCATCTCTGGGATTCTCCAGGCAAGAACTGGAGTGGGTTACCATTTCCTTCTTCAGTGCATGAAAGTGAAAAGTAAAAGTGAAGTTGCTCAGTCGTGTCTGACTCTTAGTGACCCATGGACTGCAGCTCACCAGGCTCCTCCATCCATGGGATTTTCCAGGCAAGAGTACTGGAGTGGGGTGCCATTGCCTTCTCTGAATATGCTATCTAGATTGGTCATAACTTTCCTTCCAAGGAGTAAGCATCTTTTAATTTCATGGCTGCAATCACCATCTGCAGTGATTTTGGAGCCTAGAAAAAAAGTCTGACACCGTTTCTACTGTTTCCCCATCTATTTCCCATGAAGTGATGGGACCAGATGCCATGATCTTCATTTTCTGAATGTTGAGCTTTAAGCCAACCTTTTCACTCTCCTCTTTCACTTTCATCAATGTAAACTATATTAAAATATTCTAATATGCCTCAACTCTAATCCAAATACTATGGATGAAGTTAAGGTGCTTTTAAAGAGGAAGTAGAATAAATGATGTGTAAAGTTTTTTTCCTGTAGCCATTTTGACATTATTATCAGCAAATATTGAAGTTTCATGGAAAGCACATTTTTTCTTGTTAGTGCGGGAACTGTATCTCTCACTTAAGTAGTTTACAATCATTGTCAGAAGAAAAAATGGTAATACATACATAGCAAAAAAACCCCATGTTTTTAAGATAATAAAAATTCCAGAGAGCAAAGAAATCAGGTACAGAGTTTGGTGGGTGGTAGACAGATATTTTAGACAGGATAGAGGAAGCCCTGAGGTGGTCACATCTGAGTTAAGACCTGAGCAATGTGAAGGAGTAAAACACGGAAAGATGTAGGAAGGAGGTGGTCTTCCTACACATAAAAAGACACTGAGTACAAAATAAGCTTGGCATGTGCAAACAACCACAGGAAAATCAGTGTGGGTTAAGGCAAGGAATGAAGCCGCGGGCATCGCAAACTGAGGTAGGCAGAGTAACCATGACGTGTTCACCTCAAACAATTTTATTATATATATCTAAGAGTGAAAAGTCATATGAAATGCTTAGTATCATTTTATAGTATGATAGTTCAGCTCAACACCATGTATTATTTGCTTCTTTAAGTTAATTGTGAAATTTGTCAGAGTTTTGATTTTCTATGGCATGGGGAATAGGTTTTTATAAAAACCTCTTTAGTTGGAATACAAATTATAATTCTATAAATAACATTAAAATAATAGTTAAAAATTTAATTGACATGATTTGGCAATGTCAAGAACATTCTCTGTTTTCAGAATTTATTCCACTGAGATTCGTGTTTCAGATAAGGCAACAGCAGGAAAGAGAAGACACATTAGACTGAATAATTTAAGGAGCATTTACTAAAGGAACTATTTATAAAAATGTGAGTGAGGTTAAAGGGGACCTCCAGGGACTGCCAGATCCCAGCCTAGTCATAATGGGAAGCTGGACACCATTACCATCTTTAGTCCTGATCAGGGGCAGGAGTGACCTGCTGTTGGAACCTGGGCAATGGAAGAGGAATGAGGAGTGATAGAATAAGCTCTTCGTGTTGATGGCCACCTAACAGAGCTGTGCTCTTCACTTGAGGATTCCACTAATGACAGAGCCACCAGACAGAGCTGGGTTCATATTGTCCTGACCTGACCCTCCTCTCTTCTTCCTTCAGATCTCTTCCCAGAGTAACCCAGAGACCAAAGTAGATGTAGTCCACAGAGCTTAACCTCCTGGAGCACAGCACAGAAGGGAGAAAGGTGGACACGGAGTTTGGGAGAACCAAATGGTACAGCTGTACCACAGAGCCAAACAAATACAACTAGAATTTGCATTATTTGTTTATGGTATTGAGCAAATAAATACCTAAGTGTCAAATCTGTTAATTTACCAAACAAGCTTACAAGTTTGCAAAATGCAAGCTTCTTCATAAGTCACTGAAAACTCAGTGCATAACTTTTACTTTCAGGATGATTATTTATACCAATAAGATGATCATTCAGTTAACAGAAGACTTACACAGTGTGGTCAGTAGTGACAGAGACATATTGATTTTTCTACTGTATCTATGATATATCCACACATATAAATATGTAATACATAGAAATAATTTTAGTCACTGATACATTACCTGTATCAATGATTCTATAATTTTTATACCAGAACATACATATATGATAACTATACAACACTTTATGCTTACCCAGCATTATGACCAATTCCTTGTATTTTTGCTGCTATTTCAATATTATATTTCCCACTCAAAAACTGGTATCGGAACACAAGGGAAAATGGCATAACTAGAAGAGTAACCTGATAAATTTTTATAATTTGACTTGATTTTGCATTTGTAATAGTATATATGTGATTTATTTTTTGTAATACAGAGTTGTGACAGTGATTCTCAGCTCCATTATTGAAAACAACTAACTTAAACTGTACTGTGACCTACATTACATAATGTTATAACCAGCAAAGTAGGCACAGACTGTCAATCTTCCTGACATGCAAACAGCAACAAATAATGCATTCCTTTGGTTTCCAACTCATTTGCTAGATGTCAAAACTAAAACATGAGTTAACATACTTAACTAAAATTATTAAGAACTATGAAACTTCCTGTAAAGTGTTGGATCCAATAAGAGGGAAAGCTAAGCAAAACATTAAAATAAAGTTTTTCTAGTTATTTCAAAACATCTTAATGATTGAAAGCCTGCTTATGGGGAATATGTGTGCAAATATATTTGCTGGGTGAGTAGAGTAACCCTCTCATCCACCTTAAGAGTCTCACTTTCATGTTCCATGATGTAATTAGAATTATTAAAATTAATACCATTACATTGACTTGTGGATTAGAGCACATAAATTGTATTACATGATTCAATGATTCATGTTATTACTATATTTCATTCTGTTTGCCTAATTATAGACCAAAAGAAATACAAAAAGAAAACATACAAGATGAACAAGGTTCTCCCCTTCTCCCTTCTTCCTTCAATTGTTATTTTTAGCTCCAAGCATTCTAATGTTTGTTTAGTTTGTACATGAAGGGGTATAGCAAAAATATCTTGTGTTAACATGCCCAAGTTGGTGGTAGAATAAAACTCAAAGAAATTGTGGTGCCATGTATAGTGTATATGTATGGAAGGGTGGGGTGTGTGTGTGTGTGTGAGAGACAGAGACATTACAACCAAAAAAACTTCACCAAGTCATAAACGTGTTTTTGGTTCGTGTTGATAGCATAATTTGAAACAGTGGGATATAATGAAATAAGGTAGCTGTCTATCTTCATTGTCTTCCAGAGACGTAGAAGTCTCTTCCTGGTAGGATTTTCAAGATAGTAGCATCTTACAGTATTTGTCTTTTTCTGACTGACTTATTTCACTTTGCATAATGCCCTCCAAGTCCATTTCTGTTGCTACAAATGGCAAATTTTCATTCTTTTTATGGTTGTATAGTATTCCATCACACACACACACACACACACACGCATACGTGACAAGTCGCCTCAGTCGTGTTTGACTCTGTGCGACTCCATGGATGGCAGCCCTCCAGGCTCTTCTGTCCATGGGATTCTGCCAGGAAAGAATAATGGAGTGGATTGTGGTGCCCTCTTCCGGGTGATCTTTTTGACCCAGGAATCTAACCTGCATCTCTTATATCCACCTGCATTGGCAGGGGGGGTTTTTACCACTAGCACTACCTGGAAAGCCTATACACTTACAACACACACACGTGTGTGTATGTGTGTATATATAATATATACATTTATCCATTCACCTATTGATGGATAGTTAGGTTGCTTCCATACCTTGGCAATTGTAGATAATTGTGCTATGAACAGTATAGTACATGCATCTTTTCATATTAGTGTTTTTGTTCTTTTGGATATACAGTGTGCTATCACTTATATGTGGAATCCAAAAAACACAACAAACTAGTGAACAAAACAGAAAAGAAGCAGACTCACAAAAGCAGAGAACAAACTAGTGGTGACCAGTGGGAGAAGGGGTGATGGGAAATATAAAGGTAGAAGGAAAAAGAGTTACTATGGGATTATATGAATCATGGGTGAGAAAATTTTGAAAATTGTGAAGTACTATAGAATTTAAAGAATCTTTTATTCATTAAAAAAATAAAACACCCAGAAACATATGAACATCTTTCATGTATTTGGTTCTCCCTGCATCTGAGAGCACTGTTGTCCCAAGTGGAATTTATTAGCTTTAAATAGAAATTTTGTGCCAAATTGCTTGCTCTCATGAGCAAGAAATACTGCTTTGCTTTGTCGTAAATGCTAAAGGGGCAGTTAAACATCTGCAAATTCAGATGATGCTCAGAACAAGTGATCCAGAATAATCAGTAGCTCAGGGCACAGATAAATCCAAATTCAGATTATCTTTCCTAGAAATCAACATAAACTAATCAAATGAAACAATGAATTGCAGTAAATATTTAATGAATAATTAAGCCTTAATTATTTTTCAGTTTTGTGATATATTATTAATAACTTTCAGCCTGTAATTTCAGCCTGTTTTTTTTCTTAAGAAAAAATTAAATTGAATTTTTAAAAATAAATTGTTTTTTAAGTTGACATTTTTATTTTCCTTTCATTTAATGAAATGAAATAGAGTATTTGACTTAGAAAGGACTGCAAAGTATCTCAGAAAGGAGTTTTTTCCAACTATAAATGAACGAATTCTGGACCCTTACAATTATTTGTTCCTAGAAATAAAAACTGAGTCATTTTAACACTCAGCTAAAGTTGCTGACACGTGAATAGTGATGGCAAAAAAATACATCTCACATCACAGAACACAAAGCACAGAACATAGGCTAAAAGGCCCTGTGCTGGTTTTCAGTTCCCTGTTACAGGCTTGCAGGAACAATCATTTAATTTGCATCTCCACTGTGTAAAGTCACTTTAGGAAATCCACATTCACTCTGTCAGTCAAAATATTACATTGGGATTTTTTTCTTATTAGGTAGTATATGTGAAAATTTAAATCACTAGTATCTTTCATAAATAAAAACATGTTTATGATTTGAGTTTAATGATTCATTATTTTATATCTGCTGTCTTCAATAAAAAAAAATAAACTTATGAGAGTGTATTGAGCTTCACAGAAGCATGCATTTTACTTCTAAGAACTAATTGATCTGTAAAGTTTTAAATCAATCCCTTTGTATTGTCCAGCAGGATATAATGTTTTTATATTTAAAATTCATTATATTCATTACATTCTCTTTTTCATAACTTGCTCCCTAATGTACACAGTGAAAAAATGTTCCTCATGTAAATTTAGTTTTAAAATGTATTTTTCCTTGTTTGCAAAATAACTTTGATTTGAAACAGTTATAAGAAATTTGACCAAATCTTAATAGGCTCCGAAACAAAAATGTGCACTTTCTAATATGACAAATAAGAGTAATAAGACAAATGGCTGTAATTGTATTGACCTGTTCACCTAGCAGAACCATTTAAGCTTGGTTGCCATGGAAAACCATGCTGAGAATGAAATAGCAGGAGAAATCTAATTTAGGGCTGGTGCCAGTCAGTACCTCCAAGGCTACTTTCTAGTCTCTTTTCCTTGGAATTTTTTCCCAGGGTGACTAGTTGTGCCCCAGAAAACTTGTAACACTTCAGAATATTTTGCACACAAATATACTTTCCTTCTCTTTACCATTAAACAAGTGTGGAATAGAGCACTCTGACACTTCAACATGGACAATGGATCAGTTTGGCTGCCGACTTAACTCTACACACACTATCAGCAGGAATTTGCCATTTTCAGTCTTTATTTTTTTTGACTTGTCAGTAGGATTCAATACTGCTAATCACTCTCACTTATAAGTTTCTCTTTTATTGATGTAGATGATGTTATGCTCTCCTTTATCATTTTTACAGATGTATCCCCTTGTACCCTCTAGGTAATTAAAAACTCAGATTTAGCCCCACTCTTTTACCATTCAAAACTTTTCTGTCCATGGAATCTCATCCCCACTGAAGGTTTTGATTTCTGCTCATGTGCTGACGATTCTCAAAATTTTGTCTCCAGGCTTGACTAGTCTTCAGAACCTCAGAACTATATATTTCAATCTCTATATAAACTTTCTATGATGGTAAAGAATCTGCCCGTGATCCCTGGGTCAGGAAGATCCCCTGAAGAAAGGAATGGCAACCCACTCCAGTATTCTTGCCTAGAGAATTTCATGGACAGAGAAGCCTGGTGGGCTACAGTCCGTGGGGTCACAAAGAGTCAGACACAACTGATCAACTAACAAACACATAACCTTTCTACTGGGATAACTTAACTGTCAGGTTCCTCTGTCCATGGGATTTTCCAGGCAAGAATACTGAAGTGGGTTGCCATTCCTTTCTTCAGGGGATCCTCCTGACCCAGGGATCAAATGGGTCTCCCGCATTGCAGGCAATCTCTTTACCGTCTGAGCCACTCAGGAAGATTATCTTTTCCACTACTGCCACCCTATTGGAATTCACTGCAATCCGTCTCATACCCTAGGACAGAGTCTTTTAACTGGCCTCCCTGTGTCTGCTCTTATCCTCTTCCAGGACTGTTTCATCTACAATTATTTAAAAATTATGAACCCAACTTTAGCAGAGTTTACAATCATCTCTTTACTAAAATAATCCACTGGCTTCCTACTGAGTTTACAAGGAAGACCAAAATTCTATCCATGGCCTTCCAGGTATATAAGGTCTTTCTCCCACCATGCCTCATCTCAACATCATGGTCCTCTCAATTCTCTTCATTCTAGTCACCTTGACATCTTTAAGTTCTTGGATAACTGATGTCCCTTACTCCACAGAATCTTTGTACAGGCTCTTGTCTTTTGTTCATTTTTTCCCCTGGAATTCTGCTCCCTCCTTTCCCTCCATGTTTTTCCTTCATATATCAACTCATTAATAATCTTATCAGAGAGGACTTAAAAAATTTTTTTTTCATAAGGGAGAAACACCATCACATTGTTGAAACAAGGGTGAGAAAAAAAGACTATAATACTTATACTCAACATGCTGCCATTATGAGCTTAGATTTTCCAGGCTTGAAAATTAAGTTTAGGAAATGTTTGTTCTTGCACATAACTGTACATCTTATTAGATACAAATTTTGTGCTTTGACTCTAGTGGTTGTTAATAAGTATTTTAATACAGATAAAAAGATTACATTTGTAATAATACAGTTGCACAATGGGTGTGGATGAATCAAGTGTTTTTTTTTTTTTTTTCTCTAAGCAGGACTTGGCATTAGCATAAAAAGACAAGAATAAGATAAAATGGAATGGAAAAAATTCATGGTCTTACTTGGAAGAGCAATATAATGGATGTGATGGTAGAATTATTTTGAAGTAGAGCTGGTGACTTATAAAGAAGGTTGTAAAACAATAATAGACTAGAAGTCGGAAGATCATTTCTGTTTCTACTACTAACTTGGTAGAACTTTGGCTAAGTCGCAGTCTTCATAAACTTGGGTTTCCACTTAAAATAGGGGTATATGTGTATATATATATATATATATATATATGAAAGTGAAAGTGAAGTCATGTCTGACTCTTTGCGACCCCGTGGACTGTAGCCCACCAGGCTCCTCTGTCCATGGGATTCTCCAGGCAAGAATACTGGAGTGGGTTGCCATTTCCTTTCTCCAGGAGAATCTTCCCGACCCAGGGATCGAACCCAGGTCTCCCGCATTGTAGGCAGACGCTTTAACTTCTGAGCCACCAGGGAAACCCCATATATAATAGATTAAAATGGCACATATAAAAGCACCTATTACTTACTGAACAGACTTGAATAGCAATTCCCTTCTCCATCCTTACCTGGCTAGCAACTCTTATTAAAGCCCTGTGTCAGTCTGGCATGAGTGGCTCAAAAGGACACAGCAGTCTGAAACAATATTTGCTAAAGTTATTCCTAGGTACCACACTTATGCCTCAATGTAATACTCTGCTTTTCTTCTAGTGCCTCCCTTCTTCATTTGTTAAATCTTGGTTTATTTATATATTCAGATAAAAAGTTGTTGATTTATTTCTCATTTCATGACTGTTTTTCTGATTAGCAATAGTGGGTCTACTTTGATGGCAATTCAAATATGATTTTCACATGGTAATGGTCTTGCTCCATAGGATCCTTCACAGTAATGTTGGGCCTTCACAGAATCCAATCCCTTCTCCTCTCCTTGGGTCTAGTGTCTCAGGGTTGGAGACTGAAAATCTTTCCACTTCTTACCATTATTTCAAGCAATGCCCTTAAAAAGCTTTGCACCTTTTCTCATTTACTTTTTTTGCTTCATTTTTTTTAAATAAACAATACACCTTCAATGTCAATGCAGACTGATTGGGCAGACTTATTTTCTATATTTTTATCTGGTGCTGAATAGAACCAAAGTGATGCTTTTGTGTAATCTTTTCTGATGCTAGAAATGTTAGCTTAATAAAAAGGCAAGTCAATGGTCAAATTTAAGATACTTGTAGTAGGTTTGAGCTTAGATTTCATGAGTCTTCTCTGTGAATTAGTTTTCTATTTGCACTATCTTTAACTACTGGAATTTAATCTTTCAAAAATCACAGATTTGGTCTCTTTGTACTGTATTTTCCAGAAACACAAACAGTATCTGAGACATAGTAAGCATTTAATAAATATTGTCAGTGAATGAACACCGCTGCAAGTCAAGGTATATTTTTTTGGAAGAATTCAAGAAAGTGCTACCATTGTATTAATAATCTGATAGAAACCCAAGATACATTAACACAATTATTTTATTAGTTTATAGAAGAAAATTGTAAACAGATATGTACCACTATTTAAACACTAAACATAGTGTAAAGAATCTCCTGCAATGTGGGAGACCAGGGTTTGGGAAGACCTGGGTTGGGAAGATCCCCTGGAGAAGGGAAAGGCTACCCATGTTAGTATTCTGTCCTAGAGAATTCCATGGACTATACACTCCATGGCATTGCAAAGAATCAGACACAACTGAGTGACTTTCACTTTCACAGTGTCACCAGGCAACCTGTCATGCAAAGAGGGTACTGAAAAACAAGAGAACTATAATGCTAGTCATCCTTTTAATAAAATGTCACCTAAGAAAGTAAAACACTTAGTGTATGACTTCAGTGCACTAAAAATGAGCATGTACATACACACACATACACACACACACTTCTTCAATAAAGTCTGCACAAAGTCTGCCTATATTCTTATTTAATACATTAGGAAAAATGATGCTTATGATGTTAAATATTTTTTTTAAACTTAGAAAATACCTGAAATAATACCCAGTCCAGTGCTTATGGCTTCATTTTCAGTGTTTTTAACTTTGATTTTAAACTTGCGCTTGGAAAAGTCATATAAAATTCAGAGATAAATGAAGAAGGGCAGATTAACACAAATACTCAATAATCATTTGAATCAAAACTAAAACATGAGTTAACATACTTACTAAAATTATTAAGAAATATGAAACTTCCTGTAAAGTGTTGGATTCATTTGAATCAAGCAAATTTGTTAAACTTTCTTTATGCATAAATGGGATTTACCTTAAGGCTTTAGATATGACTGGTATATTAAATTCTCCAAACTTTGTTATGAAATGAAATAATTGATTTCTGTAAACAAAAGTTTATACCATTAACATTTAAGACTCTATGATCAACAAAACAAAACATCTAAGCATTCAAAAAACATCTCCCAGATGGCATCTATAGAAAGTCTGATTTACTATATCTGGGTTTGGGGTCAGAATTGTTGGTTTTGAGGATAAGCAAGGTTTTGTTGACAAAGTTAAAAGAGAAACATGCTGATGATATCAACAGTACTTCAGTTCAGTTCAGTTCATTCACTCAGTCATGTCCAACTCTTTGCAAGCTCATGAATTGCAGCTCACCATGCCTCCCTGTCCATCACCAACCCCCGGAGTTCACTCAGACTCATGTCCATCGAGTGAGTGATACCATCCAGCCATCTCATCCTCGGTTGTCCCCTTCTCCTCCTGCCACCAATCCCTCCCAGGATCAGGGTCTTTTCCAATGAGTCAACTCTTCGCATGAGGTGGCCAAAGTACTGGAATTTCAGCTTTAGCATCATTCCCTCCAAAGAAATTCCAAGGCTGATCTCCTTCAGAATGGACTGGTTGGATCTCCTCGCAGTCCAAGGGACTCTCAAGAGTCTTCTCCAACACCACGGTTCAAAAGCATCAATGCTTTGGCACTCAGCTTTCTTCAAAGTCCAACTCTCACATCCGTACATGATCACTGGAAAAACCATAGCGTTGACTAGATGGACCTTTGTTGGCAAAGTAATGTCTCTGCTTTTAAATATGCTATTTAGGTTGGTCATAACTTTTCTCCCAAGGAATAAGTGTCTTTTAATTTCATGGCTGCAATCACCATCTGCAGTGATTTTGGAGCCCCCAAAAATAAAGTCTGACATTGTTTCCACTGTTTCCCCATCTATTTCCCATAAAGTGATAGGACCAGATGCCATGATCTTTGTTTCCTGAATGCTGAGATTTAAGCCAACTTTTTTCACTCTCCACTTTCACTTTCATCAAGAGGCTTTTTAGTTCCTCTTCACTTTCTGCCATAAGGGTGGTGTCATCTGCATATCTGACGTTATTGATATTTCTCCCAGAAATCTTGATCCCAGCTTGTGCTTTTACCAGCCCAGCGTTTCTCATGATATATTCTGCATATAAGTTAAATAAGCAGGGTGACAATATACAGCCTTGAAGTACTCCTTTTCCTATTAGACACATTCTGTTGTTCCATGTCCAGTTCTAACTGTTGCTTCCTGACCTGCATACAGGTTTCTCAAGAGGCAGGTCAGGTGGTCTGGTATTCCCATCTCTTTCAGAATTTTCCACAGTTTATTGTGATCCACACAGTCAAAGGCTTTGGCATAGTCAATGAAGCAGAAGTAGATATTTTTCTGGAACTCTCTTGCTTATTCGATGATCCAGCAGATGTTGGCAATTTGATCTCTGGTTCCTCTGCCTTTTCTAAAACCAGCTTGAACGTCTGGAAGTTCACGGTTCATGTGTTGCTGATGAAAATGCAAAAGATTATGTAAAGTACCAAGAAACACCTGGATTTCGTGAGGTACTTTTGGATTTTTAAAATTTACAATTTCTTTCTGCTTTCAGTTGGTCAGTGATATCTCCTTAAAACTACAGTTTGAGCAAATTCCATTTTCCAACTTTTGCATCCCTTACTCACTTTCCAAAATTATCCCTAAATATTTCTCAAAATCCCAGCATATAGAATGTTAACAGTTCTATTTTAATCACTATAAAGGAGCAGTGTGGCATAGCAAATAGACCTGCCTAAACTTATCTATTTCCAGTAACCTATCAGAAAACTGTTTATTTTTACTTGTTTACCTTCTCTTTCTCTGTCATTTTTCTCTGTAATTTCTTTTTTAAGCAGTTAATTCATAACATGTTCTTTCTCTTTGTATCAGCAGGATTATTAGCTGCAAGACACTCTATATAGTTTAAGCGGAAATTAAACATATTCATGATCATTCTAAGAATCTCTGGGATATCCAGAGAATTAGGCTTAAAATACCCAGATATTTACTAGATTAAATTTTATAATGGAATTTCTCTAAATTAATGCCAAAGTATCATGTCACCACACAGCCACTGGAATGGCTAACATGAAAAAGACTGACAACTATACATACTGCTGAAGATGTAGAGCAAGCAGGAATTTTATCCATTGCTAGCAGAACAGTGAATTCAATAACTGGAGGGAAATACTGAGGCTCCTTGAGTATTTGCAATATTCATGTTACAGTCAACACAGTGGTGATCACACAAGCATTTTCACATGAAAATTTATTGAGCTGTATACATATTGTGTATTTTTATTTATCTGTGGGGCTGCAGCTGGGAGGAGCAACCCCAGGTACAAGGAGCAGTGGCTGCATGGGCGCAGGAGGGCCTAGAGGAGCCATCCCCGTTGAAGATCAGGAAGGGCAGTGGTGAGGAGATACCCCTCATCCAAGGTAAGGAGTAGCAGCTGCGCCTTGCTGGAGCAGCCGTGAAGAGATACCCCATGCCCAAAGTAAGAGAAACCCAAGTAAGATGGTAGGTGTTGCAAGAGGGCACCAGAGGGCAGACACGCTGAAACCGTACTCACTAGAAATCTAATCACACTAAGACCATAGCCTTGTCTAACTCAATGAAACTAAGCCATGCCCGCGGGGCAGCCCAAGATGGGCGGGTCATGGTGGAGAGGGTTGACAGAATGTGGTCCACTGGAGAAGGGAATGGCAAACCACATCAGTATTCTTGCCTTGAGAACCCCATGAACAGTATGAAAAGGCAAAATGATAGGATACTGAAAGAGGAACTCCCCAGGTCAGATGTTACTGACAATATGTTACTGGAGATCAGTGGATAAATAACTCTAGAAAGAATGAAAGGATGGAGCCAAAGCAAAAATAATACCCAGATGTGAATGTGACTGGTGATAGAAGCAAGATCCAATGCTGTTAAGAGCAATATTGCATAGGAACCTGGAATGTCAGGTCCATGAATCAAGGCAAATTGGAAGTGGTCAAACAAGAGATGGCAAGAGTGAACGTCGACATTCTAGGAATTAGCGAACTAAAACGGACTGGAATGGGTGAATTTAACTCAGATTACCATTATACCTACTACTGGGGGCAGGAATCCCTCAGAAGAAAAGGAGTTGCCATCATGGTCAACAAAAGAGTCCGAAATGCAGTACTTGGATGCAACCTCAAAAACAACAGAATGATCTCTGTTCGTCTCCAAGGTAAACCATTCAATATCACGGTAATCCAAGTCTATACCCCACCCAGTAAGGCTGAAGAAGCTGATATTGAACAGTTATATGAAGACCTACAAGACCTTTTAGAACTAACACCCAAACAAAGATGTCCTTTTCATTATAGGGGACTGGAATGCAAAAGTAGGAAGTCAAGAAACACCTGGAGTAACAGGCAAATTTGGCCTTGGAATGCAGAATGAATGAAGCAGGGCAAAGACTAATAGAGTTTTGCCAAGAAAATGCACTGGTCATAGCAAACATCCTCTTCCAACAACACAAGAGAAGACTCTACACATGGACATCACCAGATGGTCAACACCGAAATCAGATTGATTATATTCTTTGCAGCCAAAGATGGAGAAGCTCTATACAGTCAACAAAAACAAGACCAGGAGCTGACTGTGGCTCAGATCATGAACTCCTTATTGCCAAATTCAGACTTAAATTGAAGAAAGTAGGGAAAACCACTAGACCATTCAGGTATGACCTAAATCAAATCCCTTATGATTATACAGTGGAAGTGAGCAATAGATTTAAGGGACTAGATCTGATAGATAGAGTGCCTGATGAACTATGGAATGAGGTTTGTGACATTGTACAGGAGACAGGGATCAAGACCATCCCCATAGAAAAGAAGTGCAAAAAAGCAAAATGGCTGTCTGGGGAGGCCTTTCAAATAGCTTTGAAAAGAAGAGAGGAGAAAAGCAAAGGAGAAAAGGAAAGATACAAGCATCTGAATGCAGAGTTCCAAAGTTTAGCAAGAAGAGATAAGAAAGCCTTCTTCAGCAATCAATGCAAAGAAATCAAGGAAAACAACAGAATGGGAAAGACTAGAGATCTCTTCAAGAAAATTAAAGATACCAAGGGAACATTTCATCCAAAGATGGGCTCGATAAAGGACAGAAATGGTATGGACCTAACAGAAGCAGAAGATATTGAGGTGGCAAGAATACACAGAAGAACTGTACAAAAAAAGATCTTCATGACCTGGATAATCACGATGGTGAGAACACTCACCTAGAGCCAGACATCCTGGAATGTGAAGTCAAGTGGGTCTTAGAAAGCATCACTAGGAACAAAGCTAGGGGAGGTGATGGAATTCCAGTTGAGCTCTTTCAAATCCTGAAAGATGATGCTGTGAAACTGCTGCACTCAATATGTCAGCACATTTGGAAAACTCAGCAGTGGCCACAGGACTGGAAAAGGTCAGTTTTCATTCCAGTTCCAAAGAAAGGCAATGCCAAAGAATGCTCAAACTACCACACAACTGCACTCATCTCACATTCTACTAATATAATGCTCAAAATTCTCCAAGCCAGGCTTCAGCAATACGTGAACTGTGAACTTCCTGAAGTTCAAGCTGGTTTTAGAAAAGGCAGAGGAACCAGAGATCAAATTGCCAACATCCACTGAATCATGGAAAAAGCAAGGAAGTTCCAGGAAAACATCTATTTCTGCTTTATTGACTATGCCAAAGCCTTTGACTGTATGGATCACAATAAACTGTGGAAGATTCTGAAAGAGATGTGAATAACAGACCACCTGACCTGCCTCTTGAGAAATCTGTATGCAGGTCAGGAAGCAACAGTTAGAACTGGACATGGAACAACAGACTGGTTCCAAATAGGAAAAGGAGTACGTCAAGGCTGTATGTTGTCACCCTGCTTATTTAACTTATATGCAGAGTACATCATGAGAAACTCTGGACTGGAAGAAAGACAAGTGGAATCAAGATTGCCGGGAGAAATATCAATAATCTCAAATATGCAGATGACACCACCCTTATGGCAGAAAGTGAAGAGAACTAAAAAACCTCTTGATGAAAGTGAAAGAGGAGAGTGAAAAGGTTGGCTTAAAGCTCAGCATTCGAAAACAAAGATCATGGCAACTGGTCCCATCACTTCATGGAAAATAAATGGGGAAACTGGAAACAGTGTCAGACTTTATATTTTTGGGCTCTAAAATCACTGCAGATGGTGACTGCAGCCAGGAAATTAAAAGATGCTTACTCCTTGGGAGAAAGGTTATGACCAACCTAGACAGCATATTAAAAAGGAGAGACATTATTTTGTCAACAAAGGTCTGTCTAGTCAGTTCATTTCAGTTCAGTTGCTCAGTCGTGTCCGACTCTTTGTTACCCCATGAACTGCAGCCTACCAGGCCTCCCTGTCCATTACCAACTCTCGGAGTTCACTCAGACTCATGTCCATCAAGTCAGTGATGCCATCCAGCCATCTCATCCTCTGTCATCCCCTTTCCTCCTGCCCCCAACTCTTCCCAGCATCAGAGTCTTCTCAAATGAGTCAGCTCTTTGCATCAGGTGGCCAAAGTATTGGAGTTTCAGCTTCAACATCAGTCCTTCCAATGAACACTGAGGACCGATCTCCTTTAGGATGGACTGGTTGGATCTCCTTGCAGTCCAAGAGACTCTCAAGAGTCTTCTCCAACACCTCAGTTCAAAAGCATCAGTTCTTTGGTGCTCAGTTTTCTTTATAGTCCTCCTGTCACATCCATACATGACCACTGGAAACTTTGTTGGAAAAGTAATGTCTCTGGTTTTTAATACGCCATCTAGAGTGGTCATAACTTTTCTTCCAAGGAGCCAGTATCTTTTAATTTCATGGCTGCAGTCACCATCTGCAATGGTTTTGGAGCCTCCAAAATAAAGACTCTCACTGTTTCTGTTTCCCCATCTACTTGCCATGAAGTGATGGGACCAGATGCCATGATCTTAGTTTTCTGAATGTTGAGCTTTAAGCCAACTTTTTCACACTCCTTTTTCACTTTCATCAAGAAGCTCTTTAGTTCTTCACTTTCTGCCATAAGGGCTAGAAGGGCTAGTCTAGTCAAGGCTATGGCTTTTCCAGTAGTCATGTATGGATGTGAGAGTTGGACAATAAAGAAAGCTGAGAGCTGAAGAATTGATGCTTTTGAACTGCGGTGTTGGAACTGTGGTGTTGAGGACTCTTGAGAGTCTCTTGGACTGCAAGGAGATCCAACCAGTCCATCCTAAAAGAGATCAGTCCTGGGTGTTCATTGGAAGGACTGATGTTGAAGCTGACACTCCAATATTTTGGCCACTTGATGTGAAGAGCTGACTCATTTGAAAAGGCTCTGATGCTGGGAAAGATTAAGCGCAGGAGGAGAAGGGGATGACAGCTGATGAGATGGTTGGATGTCATCACCAACTCGATGGACATGAGTTTGGGTAAACTCTGGGAGTTGGTGATGGACAGGGAAGCCTAGTGTGCTGTGGTTCATGGGGTCACACAGAGTCAGACACAACTGAACTACCGAAGTGACTGATAATATCCAATAAAATAAAAGGATTTTGGGTGGTAAAAATGCATGACAAATAGCACCATACTTCTTTCCAGCTTTAATTTAGAAGACTTTGAGTCAGTGCAGCAAGGTGAGCTCTATAGACTTAATGACAGTCTACAGGTAGTGCTATGAAGAATAACTATGACAAACCTAGACAGTGTATTAAAAAGGAGAGACATCACTTTGCTAACAAAGCTTGTCTAGTCAGAGCTATAGTTTTTCAAAATAGCACCATACTTCTTTCCAGCTTTAATTTAGAAGACTTTGAGTCAGGCAGCAAGGTGAGCTCTATAGACTTAATGACAGTCTACAGGTAATTCTATGAAGAATAACTATGACAAACCTAGACAGTGTATTAAAAAGGAGAGACATCACTTTGCTAACAAAGTTTGTCTAGTCAGAGCTATAGTTTTTCCAGTAGTTATGTATGGATTTGACAATTGGATCATAAAAAAGGCTGGACGCTAAAGAATTTATGCTTTTGAACTGTGATGGTGGAGAAGACTCTTGAGAGCCTTGGACAGCAAGGAGATCAAATCAGTCAATCCTAAAGAAAATCAACCCTGAATATCCATTGGAAGGATTGATGCTGAAGCTGAAGCTCCAATACTTTGGCCACTTAATGCAAAGAGCTGACTCTCTTAAAAGATGCTGATGCTGGGAAAGATTGAATGCAGGAGGAGAAGGGTACCACAGAGGATGAGATGGTTGGATGGCATTACTGGCTCGATTGACATGAGTTTGAGCAAGCTCTGGGAAATAGTAAAGGACAGGAAAGTCTGGCATGCTGCAGTCCATGGGGTCACAAAGAATTGGACATGATTGAGCTACTGAACAACAACAACAACAACAGCAGGTAGTGCTAGAGAATAAAGGCACACTGCTGATCCATGGTCAAGCAATTTGAGAAATCCACTGCATTTTCCATGGCCAATCTTATATCAGTGTAATGAGGCCATTACTGTATCAGTTCAGTTCACTTGCTCAGTTGTGTCTGACTCTTTGCAACCCCATAGACTTCAGCATGCCAATACTACTTGGTTAATATTTTCACTTCTGTTTAAAAGACTTTGTTGTTGGGAGGGATTGGGAGAAGTAGGAGAGGGGACGTCAGAGGATGAGATGGCTGGATGGCATCACTGACTCGATGGACGGAGTTTGAGTGAACTCCAGGAGTTGGTGATGGACAGGGAGGCTTGGCGTGCTGTGATTCATGGGGTTGCAAAGAGTCAGAAACGACTGAGTGACTGAACTGAACCGAACTGAACTGAACTGATATGATTACTATAACTTAAAATGACCCCACAATGGACAAGAAGAGGAAACTATCACCCAAAAGGTGGCCAAAAGAAAAATGAAACAGTCAAGCAGTCTTAATACTGAGCCAAATTCAAGAACATGGATCTAATCACACTATACAAATAGAATTTTCAGCAATGATTCTCCAGAAAAAAAATTGCAGAATGACTATTTGCATGAGATATCCCTGTTTTCTCAGTCTGATATCCATATTCTCCTTAAATGTTTAAAAATAAAATTACCTTTCAACATCACACTTGAAGTTGTATTTTATGATTCAAGTAGATATTAAGTATCGTACTAAGTATATTATTATCGATGTAATCGGTATTGAATCCCAAACCATTAACAAATAAATTCAAAAGCACTGGAGAGATTATATCCTGTGAACCAGATTGAAGGTCATTTTTTTTTTCCTAAACTTACATTGCAGTTTAACCTTTGAAAGCTCTCTATTTGACTGATGATAATTTTTAATTCTAGATCTTCTCATTTTGAACTGCCAAAAGACTTCAAAGGATTTCTAGGGCACTGATATCTTACATAAAGAACCTACCCTTGGTCCTACCTACCAGGATAAAGGATGGTTAAAAGATCACCTTAAACTGACCTCCCTGATCTTGGCACTTTACAACAATGTTGAATCAAGATCACCACTACCATTAAGAAATTCAACACCTAGCAGCTGTGTAGGAGCTCAGCACCATGAATTTCCCCTAAGAAACCAAATAAACCAATTGAAATGCTTGGGGAAAAAAAGTTGCATCTGTAATTACAATACACACATCAAAAATCAGCTGTACTTTAAATCACTGGCTCTGGAGAGTCTTTGTAAAGTACACAGTCCAGTGAACCAAGATTGAGTCACTCTGGCAGTTAGCTCCTACTATTAGAATTCTGCCACTGAGGAACAAGTGACAGCTGGAAGCAACTGGGTTGCCTCTACTTCATGGCTATAGGGTTCACTGGAACCACAGCCAGGTCCTGTCCAAGTTATGCAGAAGAGAAGCAGCAAGGTTCCCAGGGTACATTAGCCCAAGTCCATATTTCAACACAAAGTCTGTGTCTTGATAAGTAGGAGTATCAACTTCACATGAAAGATAAGCACAATTAATATCTATCTCTTCTTTCATGTAATTTCCATAGTTCTCCTGGGATGATGTGTCTCAGTCTCTAAGGGAAGTATCTCGTGGTCTCATCACTAAAATTCTGGTTTTCCTGGTGGCTATCAATCTTATCAAACAAGTGTTGTCCCAGGAGAACTTTCTGATCAGATGAGTTGGATCCATTGGATAAGGTGTGCTTAACTCTGCTGCAGGGAAATCAATATATAGATATTTTTAATTTGGGAAAACAGTATAGTGTTGATGCAAAGATACATAAATATACACATGGAATATAATAGAAAGCTTACATACACAAATGGTTAATTTGTGAAAAAGAAGGTACAACTAACATATGGCAAATATGTTTCTGGGTAACTGGACACTAAATATAGGGGGGGTGGGCATGTAAAATGATTTCACATCATATCAAAAATTATATTTTAAGTCAACAGTAATAAATGTGAAAGTCGAAACAATAATGATTTCTAGAAGATAACACAGGAGAATAAATCCATGAAACTGAATTAGGAAAAGAGCACTTTGGTATACTAAAAATGTGCCATATGGAAAAAAACAGATAAATAAGGCTACATTTAAAGTCCATGAAATATACCACAGTATAAGTGAAGAGGTAAGACACACAATGGAAGAGGATAATTGCAGTAAATAACATGAAGAATTTATAAAGAATATGTAATTTTGAAAGACATAAATTCAAAGGAAAATAAAACTCAATATAAAAATGGGCTGAAGACTTGAACATAAACTTCCCAAAAGATATATACAACTATCCAATAAAACTGTGGAAAACAAAATCATTAGAGAAATGTAAGTTAAAAATATATGGGGCTCCACTACCTCATAGTAAAGAATTACCAGAAATAGGAAGATGGCCAAAAACAAGTCTTTGAACAATGTAGATCAATATACACAACTAAACATTGATTTGGGAGGTATAAATTGATATAGTCACTTTGAAAAGCTCATTGGTATTATTCTGTAAAATTCAATTGTCTCATAATGTTTCAATCAGCAATTCCCCTCAAAGGTATTACCCCAGAGAAACTTTTACACATGTGCACCAGAATACATGTACAAGGATGTTCACAACAGTGTGGTTCATTATATTATATATACACATATAGGAAAACAGATAATTAATTCTGGAATTTCATTACAGTAACAAACATAAATGAACTACCCAACATTATGAGTGAAGGATAATAACATAATACCGAGAGATTAAGAACATAATCCAAAACACTGCATATTACTTCTTATAAACCACTAGTCAAACACACTAAACAATATAGTGTTTACTCATATACAAATATGTGGTAGAATAATCTTAAGCAGAGAGGAATTGGGTTTATAGAATGTAGGACAAAGAATAATTCTAAAGAGAAGAAAGAGTTCATTTAGGAGACAGCCACAAAGGAAGATGAAATAAATCATAATGTTTTATTTTCTGAGTTGAGTGTTGATTTACTGTTCATAATATTACTATGTTCTAGAATCTAACCATAAATACACATACTATATATATCCATATATAATATATATACACATATACATATATATTGCATATACTTTTTTATGTTCTAGATATTATATCGGAATGAGATAATGAAGAAAAAGAGTAAAGTAAGAGCACTGCAGGCAGAAGGAAAAAAATGTAAAACAGCCCCCAAGGCAAGAAGCAATATGAAGTGGTAAAAGAATTAAAAGAAGGCAACTGAACAACTGGGAGCAAAGAGAGGAGAGAACCAGAATGGGCTGGAAAGGTCAGAAGACACTTTTCAAGTTGATTATTTTATTTCATATGCATAACCCTCTCAGGTAGAAATCCAATTGCCTGTTATTCTTCATGTATTATAGATGAAGAGACAAAAGCTAAAGAAGGGGGAATATGTGGATGGAATCTTGAGCAGACTGAAAAAATTTTAAAATGCTTGTTAAAAGGAGTCCAGCCAAAAGCAAGCTGCACCCAGATGCAGAATCTCTTGAGGATGAGCTTCTGAGCTTAAAAAATGCATGTGTACAAAACTCATGAAAGAAGTTATACCAGTCAGACTTCTTCCTCTACATCTGTCAGTCAGGTGGCCATCCTTAAGAGAATACATATAAATGTATTCTTTGGAGAAATGAAAAGACTCAAGACTGAGGCAGAGCAGGAAAGGGGACAGTGAGGGGCATATGTCCTATTAAAAAGGACTGGAAGTCTAAGTACTAAATATGTAGGCTTCTTGCCCCTGTATGTAACTGACCCAAGAGAGTTGTCATTCAGGCATATATTCCCTTCAGCAGGAGAGCAGAAGATTCCTCTCTGAACAAATAAAGAAGTCACAAGGGAAAAAAAAAACACCCAACAACTTGTAAATGCTAATATTTGGGACCAAATGCCCAGATCCTAATGGGATCAGTCTACACAAAAAATTTGTCAGCTGATAACACTTCCACTTAGCTTTTAATGTCTCAGTCTGAAATAGCTAACATTTGAGAAGACACAATAAAATGAAAAACAAAAGGAAGTGAGATTAAAATATATGTAACAAAATACAAATAAGAAATTTTTAAAAATACAAATAATATTCTCAGAGAGGAGAAGATATCATGTACATTAATAAGAATAGAATATTAGGTAAATGGAACACTTACTGACAGTGTTCTTGGAAGCAATAGAACACTGTGACAGAAAGAAGGAATCCAAAGAAATATTGGGATCTAGAAGTTGAGAAATTAACTTATAAGTAAGAGATAAAACAAAGAGAAAATAGGAATGTTCCTCCTTGAGAAATACATATTAAGAAATTCAATCCTTTACTATTTCATGCCTTTATAAAATGGTACATGATTTCTCTGTCTTTTTCTGATGAAACTATTTAAAATTGCAATCCACCCACTTCCCTCTGGCACAATGTATTACTCAAGCTGCTCTTGCTCCCCCTCCCATAGATCTTATATGATTTATATATTGCCTGTACCCTTCCACTAGAATATAAACTCAATGACGTGTTTGCTTTGCTTTGTTCACTGCTGTATTAATCCCTCCAACAACATGAACACTGATATAGTAGGCAATGGGGTGAAGGCAAAAAGATCTAAAAATATAAACTATTAAAATTAGACTTGGAAGGAACGGAGGTGAGAATGGAGTGGATGAGTGCATCATCATTCATATCAGTCTTATGCTAATAATAGAAACAGAAATGTGAATATATTTCACAAAGGAGTTACAATAAAGATAAGCAAAATAATAATTATAAAACCATATGATTATCAGTAAGAAAACCCCCAAAATACAAATGGAACCTTAATGGTTTTATTATGTTTAGTTTTATACTGATAGGCAATAATTTCCAGAGGCACTTTAGTTGAAATCAGCAAAATTTAGAGTGCATATAATATGCTATACTGCTGTGTTTTAAAAAATCCATATACATATACTTATTAGATACAAACAATATTTCTATAAATACATTCAAGTATTGATAGGAAAAGATCCTTCTGATTAGAAATCTTCATAATATTTTGAATTTAGTATTATAGGCATGTGTTTCAATATGCGTGTGTTAAATTTTTAAGAATTTTTAGGTTAATGAGAACTTATTTTGCTTTACAAAGTAGCCCTTTCTCGCTTAAAAAACTTAGTTCCATTCATGTATTTCTTGATTTCTTCCAGGCAGTCTTTAGCCCTATCACTTGTCTGGTCCTCAATTACACCTGCAAGATCTAAGAATACTTTGCATAGTCTCTTTTATAGCTCTTACCACATTGTTTCATGGTTGTCAGCTAAAAGGCTTGTTCCCTTCAGTAAGCCATAGACTCCTTAAGGGTAGAAATATATTTATTTTGGAATCTCTAGTAGTTAAAAAATCATTTCAGATCAGTTCAGTCACTCAGTCGTGTCCAACTCTTTGCGACCCCATGAATTGCAGCACGCCAGGCCTCCCTGTCCATTACCATCTTCCAGAGTTCACTCAAACTCACATCCATCGAGTCATTGATGCCATCCAGCCATCTCATCCTCTGTTGTCCCCTGCTCCTCCTGTCCCCAATCCCTCCCAGCATCAGAGTCTTTTCCAATGAGTCAGCTCTTCGCATGAGGTGGCCAAAGTACTGGAGTTTCAACTTTAGCGTAATTCCTTCCCAAGAAATCCCAGGGCTGATCTCCTTCAGGATGGACTGGTTGGAACTCCTTGCAGTCCAAGGGACTCTCGAGTCTTCTCCAACACCACAGTTCAAAAGCATCAATTCCTCGGTGCTCAGCTTTCTTCACAGTCCAACTTTCTCATCCATACATGACCACAAGAAAAACCATAGCCTTGACTAGATGACCTTTGTTGGCAAAGTAATGTCTCTGCTTTTGAATATGTTATCTAGATTGGTCATAATTTTCCTTCCAAGGAGTAAGCGTCTTTTAATTTCATGGCTGCAATCACCATCTGCAGTCATTTTGGAGCCCCAAAACATTAAGTCTGACACTGTTTCCACTGTTTCCCCATCTATTTCCCATAAAGTGATGGGACAAGATGCCATGATCTTCATTTTCTGAATGTTGAGCTTTAAGCCAACTTTTTCACTCTCCTCTTTCACTTTCATTAAGAGGCTTTTAAGTTCCTCTTCACTTTCTGTCATAAGGGTGGTGTCATCTGTATATCTGAGGTTATTGATATTTCTCCCGGCAATCTTGATTCCAGCTTGTGTTTCTTCCAGCCCAGCGTTTCTCATGATGTACTCTGCATAGAAGTCAAATAAGCAAGGTGACAATATACAGCCTTGACATACTCCTTTTCCTATTTGGAACCAGTGTGTTGTTCCATGTCCAGTTCTAACTGTTGCTTCCTGACCTGCATACAGATTTCTCAAGAGGCAGGTCAGGTGGTCTGGTATTCCCATTTCTTTCAGAATTTTCCACAGTTTATTGTGATCCACACAGTCAAAGGCTTTGGCATAGTCAATAAAGCAGAAATAGATGTTTTTCTGGAACTCTTTTGCTTTTTCCATGATCCAGCAGATGTTGGCAATTTGATCTCTGGTTCCTCTGCCTTTTCTAAAACCAGCTTGAACATCAGGGAGTTCACGGTTCATGTATTGCTGAAGCCTGGCTTGGAGAATTTTGAGCATTACTTTACTAGCATGTGAAATGAGTGCAATTGTGCTGTAGTGTGAGCATTCTTTGGTATTGCCTTTCTTTGGGATTGGCATAAAAACTGACCTTTTCCAGTCCTGTGGCCACTGCTGAGTTTTCCAAATGTGCTGGCATGTTGAGTGCAGCACTTTCATAACATCATCTTTCAGGATTTGAAAGAGCTTAACTGGAATTCCATCACCTCCACTAGCTTTGTTCGTAGTGATGCTTTCTAAGGCCCATTTGACTTCACATTCCAGGATGTCTGGCTCTAGGTAAGTGATAACATCATCGTGATTATCTTGGTCGTGAAGAACTTTTTTTCTTTTTACAGTTCTTCTGTGTATTCTTGCCACCTCTTCTTAATATCTTCTGCTTCTGTTAGGTCCATACCATTTCTGTCCTTTATTGAGCCCCTCTTTGCATGAAATATTCCCTGGGTATCTTTAATTTTCTTGAAGATATCTCTAGTCTTTCCCATTCTGTTGTTTTCTTCTATTTCTTTGCACTGATCACTGAGGAAGGCTTTCTCATCTCTTCTTGCTATTCTTTGGAACTCTTCATTCAGATGCTTATATCTTCCCTTTTCTCCTTTGCTTTTCGCTTCTCTTCTTTTCACAGCTATTTGTAAGCCTCCCCAGACAGCCATTTTTCTTTTTTGCACTTCTTTTCCATGGGGAAGGTCTTGATCCCTGTCTCCTGTACAATGTCATGAACCTCAGTCCATAGTTCATCAGGCACTCTATCTATCAGATCTAGGCCCTTAAATCTATTTCTTACTTCCACTGTATAATCATAAGGAATTTGTTAGGTCATACCTGAATGGTCTAGAGGTTTTCCCTACTTTCTTCAATTTAAGTCTGAATTTGGCAATAAGGAATTCATGATCTGAGCCACAGTCAGCTCCTGGTCTTGTTTTTGCTGACTGTATAGAGCTTCTCCATTTTTGGCTGCAAAGAATATAATCAATCTGATTTCGGTAATGACCATCTGGTGATGTCCATGTGTAGAGTCTTCTCTTGTGTTGTTGAAAGAGAATGTTTGCTATGACCAGTGCATTTTCTTGGCAAAATTCTATTAGCCTTTGCCCTGCTTCATTCCGTATTCCAAGCCCAAATTTGCCTGTTACTACAGGTGTTTCTTGATTTCCTACTTTTGAATTCCAGTCCCCTAGAATGAAAAGGACATCTTTTTTGGGTGTTAGTTCTAAAAGGTTTTGTAGGTCTTCATAGAACCATTCAACTTCAGTTTCTTCAGCATTGCTGGTCGGGGCACAGACTTGAATTGCTGTGATATTGAATGGTTTGCCTTGGAAATGAACGTAGATCATTCTGTCATTTTTGAGATTGCATGCTAGTACTGCATTTCAGACTCTTTTGTTGACCATGATGGCTACTCCATTTCTTTTAAGGGATTCCTGCCCACAGTAGTAGATATAATGGTGATCTGAGTTAAATTCACCCATTCCAGTCCATTTTAGTTTGCTGACTCTTAGAATGTGGACATTCCCTCTTGCCATTTCCTGTTTGACCACTTCCAATTTGTCATGGACCTGATATTCCAGGTTCCTAAGCAATGTTGCTCTTTACAACATAGGACCTTGCTTCCTTCCATCACCAGTCACATTCACAACTGGGTATTGTTTTTGCTTTGGCTCCATCCCTTCATTTTTTCTAGAGTTATTTCTCCACTGATCTCCAGTAACATATTGGGCACCTACTGACCTGGGGAGTTCCTCTTTCAGTATCCTATCACTTTGCCTTTTCATACTATTCATGGGGTTCTCGAGGCAAGAATACGGAAGTGGTTTGCCATTCCTTTCTCCAGTAGACCTCTTTCTGTCAGACCTCTCCACCATGACCTGCCTGTCTTGGGTGGCCCCACAGGGCATGTCTTAGTTTCATTGAGTTAGACAAGGCTGTGGTCCTAGTGTGATTAGATTGACTAGTTTTCTGTGATTATGGTTTCAGTGCGTCTGCCCTCTGATGCTCTCTTGCAACACACACCGTCTTGGGTTTCTCTTACCTTGGGCGTGGGGTATCTCTTCACGGCTGCTGCAGCAAAGCACAGCCACTGCTCCTTACTTTGGACGAGGGGTATCTCCTCACCACCGCCCCTCCTGTCCTTGCACGTGGAGTAGCTCCTCTAGGCCCTCCTGCGCCCACACAGCCTCTGCTCCTTGGTCATGGGCTTGCTCCTCTCGGCTGCCGCTCCTGGCCTCGGGCATGGGGTAGCTCCTCTCAGCTGCTCCTGCGCTGTTGCAGCCTGGCACTCTCAGCCACCACCTCTGACCTCGGACATGGCGTAGCTCCTCTTGGCCTTGCCCCTAGGGCATGGGGTCCTCCCAGCTTCTGCCCTTGACCTTGGACGTGGGGTAACTCCTCTCGGCAGCGCTTGTGCGCCATCCCAGCCGCCCACATAACTTTACTTTTATATCTATACTGGCTCACATTTTACCATCTCTCCAAACCACAGGTACCTAATAAATGATCTGTTGCCTCAGGGTATGAACATTTTAGGAATTCTCTATAGACCAGCTTTGCATTTGTCTTCAGAAATTTTCCCATGTTTTAAATCATAATTTTATTCAAGTGTAATACTATAGTAAAATTTACCCTTTTGTGTATGCAATTCTATGTTTGGCAACCATACAGTCATATAACAGTTATATAAACAGTCATATAATAATAATCATCAACAATCATATAACACCACTACTTCCAACAAAGAGGAGATGAATCAATCCCCTAAAATCCTCTCCATGTCAGTGTAGGTAACACCTTCATCAATCATGTGTGAAAGTGTCTATTGCTCAGTCCTGTCTGCCTCTTTGCAACCTCATGAATTGCAGCCTGCCAGGCTCCTCTGTCCATGGAATTTCCTGGCAAGAATACTGGAGTGGGTTGCCACTTTCTTCTCCAGGGGATCTTCCCAACATCTGGAGTTCATAGATTTGTTTGTTTCTCTTTAGTTTTGCCTTTCCCTTCTCAGAACGCCATAACAATAGAGTGTGTACATGCAGCCCTGTAGATGTGGCTTTTTTCATTTTTTAAACATTCATGTTAGATTCACTAATGTTGTCTGTATGAATAGTTCATTCTTTTTAATTGTTGAGTATTAATTATATGGATGTGTTATATTTTGCTTATCCATTCACCTGTTGAAGGAAATTTGGGCTATTTCTAGTTTTCGGTTATTATAAATAAGGTCATATAATCATATAATAATTTTGTGTGAACATAAGTTTTCAAGTCACTTGGACAAACACCTACAAGTAGGACAACTGGACTGGAAGGTAAGTGCATGTTCAACTATAAGAGAAACAAAACTGGTTTTCAAAGTAGCCAAGCCACATTTTAACTTTCATCAGCAGTGTCTGAGATTTTCAATTGCTCTGCATTCTCAACACATTATCAGTTTTTAAAAGCCATTCTAATAGGTATATATCATTGTGACTGTTAGTTTATATTTACTAAAGATGTGGAGAATGTTCAGAATGATTTAATTTGGATTTTGTTACTCTATTCTCAGTATTTTCCTTATGCCTGAGGAACTTTCTTTAGCATTTGTTTTAGTATAGTTTTGCTGATGATGTATTGTTTCAGCCTTTTTTTTTCTTTTCAAATGTATTCTTTTTAATGGCTGAGTAATATTGCATTGTGTATAGCTAACCCTCTGTTTCTTTTTTGTTTTTTTTTAATATAAATTTATTTATTTTAATTGGAGGTTAATTACTTTACAATATTGTGTTGGTTTTTCCATACATCAACCTGAATCTGCCACAGGTATACACGTGTTCCCCATCCTGAACCCCCCTCCCTCCTCCCTCCCCGTACCATCCCTCTGGGTCATCCCAGTGCACTAGCCCCAAGCATCCAGTATCATGCATCGAACCTGGACTGGCGATTCGTTTCACATATGATATTATACCTGTTTCAATGCCATTCTCCCAAATCATCCCACCCTTTGTTCCTTAAAGAAGATATCTTTACTGGAATAAAATTTTATGATGACAATTTTTTTTTTCCATTCAGTAATGTCATAAAAAAAAAAAATGACAGAAGGATCCCTTGAAGGAGAAATGGCATCCCACACCAGTATTCTTGCTTAGAATATCCCATGGACAGAGGAGAGCTATAGGCCATGGGTTTTCAAAGAGCTGGACATGACTGAGTGTCTGATACACACACACTATGTCACAATACTGGTCATTCTCATTAACACTATTCCATATGAGCTATCTCTCCTTTTTTCACTCTGCATTGTGTCCTTTTCCTCTGGGTGCATCTAAAACACTCTCTTTATCACTGCATATGTCTTGGTGTAGTTTTTTTTCACGTTTCTAGTTGTTGAAACTTCCTGAGCTGCTTAGAGCCTCTGGGCTTGGAGTTGCCATCAAATTTGGAAAACTATCAGCTATAATTATTTAAAATATTGTAACTTCCCACCCCCATTTCCTTCAGAGGATCCAACAGCACATATAATAGGGCACCTAGGAGTGTCCCACATGTCATTAGTGCTCCTTTTTGAAAATGATCCTGTTTTCCCTTAGTGTTTCTTTTTAGATAGTTTATATTGCTACATCTTTAAATTCACTAATCTTTTTTCTAAGTTGTCTAATGTGTCATTAGTCAGATTTAGTGTATTAAACCTTTTATACATTCTATTTCTCTTCTTTAGAAGCTTGATTTGGGTCATTTTTTACATCTCCCATGTCTTTATTTTTAAATACATTTATAATAAGTGTTTTAATGCCTCTGTCTTCTAATTCTGCTATCAGGGTTAGTCTAGGAATGTTTTCCATTGGTTGACTTTTCTCTTCATTATTGGTCATATTTGCTGCTTCTTTTCATACTGGTAACCTTTATGTCATACGATGACATTATAGATTTTGTTGTTTATGTATAGATATTTTGTATTCCTGGAGAAGGCAATGGCACCCCACTCCAGTACTCTTGCCTGGAAAATCCCATGGATGTAGGAGCCTGGTGGGCTGCAGTCCATGGGGTCGCTAAGAGTGGACACGACTGAGCGACTTCACTTTCACTTTTCACTTTTATGCATTGGAGAAGGAAATGGCAACCCACTCCAGTGTTCTTGCCTGGAGAGTCCCAGGGACAGCAGAGCCTGGTGGGCTGCCATCTATGGGGTCACAGAGAGTCAGACACGACTGAGGTGACTTAGCAGCAGCAGCATTTTGTATTCCTATAAATATTCTTATGCTTTTATCTGAGATGCCATTAAGTTACCTACAGTGTGATCACTTGGTGGGGGTCTTACTTTTTAGTTTTGTTAAGCAAGATGGGCAGGATGTATTAGTCAGAGTTCTTTAGAGAAAGAGAACCAATAGGATATATGTGCATATATTACTGTCTTTAGTAATGTCTTAAAAATAAAAAAGAATATCCCAAAGTAGAATATCATGCCCAGTTTTCATCATCTCTAGGAGTGAAAATGCGATGCAAGGGAAACTTTTGATTTTTCAGACTAGCCAATTACATTCCTAGCAAGATAGGGGGAAAAAATGCTGCAATTTCATGTTAAAACTATAAAACTAAAGCTAATTACCTTTTAATGTTGACAGATTACACTTCATTTCACTTGGTAATCTAAAATCATGGTATACTACTCACAGAGGTAATATTTCCTAACAAAGTAATTTCATTGTAAGTTTAAAAGCCTTTCTAAGGGTAATACTGAAAAGTTACCTACAATTTTAACACTGTTAGTATCCTTCCATCAAGTAACATATGAGATAAAAAGACTTTGGAAAGTACAAAAATGGCATATACATTTAAGATGACAACTTTGCTGTTTCAAGTTCTAAATAACCCATACAAATGGTGCTTTAACATCATCCACATTAATTTCAAGTAACAACGATTCAGACATGACTTAGTGGCTGAACAACAACTCCTCCTCTTAGGAAAACACCCAAGATTACACAAAGTGAACTTCCACAAGGAAAGTAAATTTTGTTTTATTTTATATGTACTCTATATAGATCAAATTAGTTAGACAATTACTAGATCTCTTTTTTACTAATGTTATGTGGAACCACATTAATAATTCATATCAAAAAATCACTTACTGAAGGGGAGGAGAATCATTCTCAAACAACATGCTTAACAGCATTAGTTCTCAAAATACTACAGTAGATTAGGAAGATGAAATGTATCACAGATGTTCATAAAACCTACCTAATCATATCAACATTACAGTTCAAAAGAGAGAACAATTGATTTTCTAAAGTAAAAAGCTTTTGAGAACAGGAGGAACCTACTGAAATGTAAAATCTGTACTAGTAATTAATAATCCAAAGGTTCTCAACTCAGCTAAAGCCAAGAAGCAAATAAAGGTTAGTTTTAAGCAGAGTATCTGCCAGCTGCCTAATAGTTACCCCAAAGAGTTAGTAAAAATCAATAAACACTGCTTTAATTGTAAAATGTAAAGGACTTCAAAGCATTTGAGATACGAGATTTTCTTCTTGCAGTGGCATTTTATTGAAAGTATAAAGCAGGTAAAAATCAAAATACACCAAAGAAAATGTATTCCCTCAGTTTTGCATCGATATAGAGCATTCCCTCAGTTTTGCATAGATATAGAGCATTCCTATGGAGCAGCAGTTTATGTAATTTTCAGTTAGGTGGCCTCCTCTGACCATTACACAATGAAGTCAGTAACTAAAAGTGAAGAAAATACTTCTACTTCACATTTTCTAAAGGGTATATCTGCTGTCCTTGTGGGCAACATGGAATTTTTTTTGTGTTAAATTTGTATTAAGTTACTGTTTATGCATTTGAAAAGACCCTGATGCTGGGAAAGATTGAGGGCAGGAGGAGAAGGGGATGACAGAGGATGAGATGGTTGTATGGAGTCACTGACTCAATGGACATGAGTTTGGGTAAACTCCGGGAGTTGGTGATGGACAGGGAGGAGGCCTGGTGTGCTGCAGTTCATGGGGTGCAGAGTCAGACACGACTAAGTGACTGAACTGAACAGATATATGTAAAATGTACATATACAAACACATACAAATATGTTATATAGTATAGGATAGACACGGATCAACTTGTTACCTAGCTTAACAGCTAGAGTATTACAAATACTTTTGAAACTCCTGTGTACATTTTCTAGATTTAGTTCATCTACCCTCTCAGAGTCCCATTTCCACTAGAGGCAATTGGTTTATACTGTTTAAGAAATTTACCCTTAGGGTATTTATCTGTAAACTATATATTCTTTTATCTTGCTGTTTTTGATGTTAACAGAAGTAGTAATACTATGTGTAGTAATCTGAAATCACTCAGATATATATTAATTTCAAAAATCCACTGTTGTTGTTTACTTCCTAAATTGTGTCTGACTCTTTTGCAATCCCATGGACTGTAGCTCACCAGGCGCCTCTGTCCATGGGACTTCTCAGGCAAGAATACGGGAATGGGTTGTCATTTCCTTCTCCAAGGGATCTTCCTGATCCAGGGATTGAACCCACATCTCCTGCATTGGCAGGCAGACTCTTTACTGCTGAACCACCTGGGAACCCCCTTAAAAAATGTACACACTACTGTACACACATTTAAAATGGATAATCAACAAGAACCTATTGTATAGTCATGGAACTCTGCTCAGTGCTATGCGGAAACATGGATAGGAGGGGGTTTTAGGGAGAACGGGTACATGTATGTGTGTGGCTGAATTCCTTCACTGTTCACCTGAAACTACTGCAGTGTTGTTAACTGGCTATATCTGAATACAAAATAAAAAGTTCGAAGTGTGGAAAAAATGGTACACATTTTAAAAAAGTTAAAAAAATAAGTCAGAATTTTACGTTTCTTCCCTTAAAGGCTAAATATCAAACTGATTGAAGACCACAGACTTTCAGACAAATATCCAGAGTTCAAATTCCATCTTCATTATACATGTCCAAGTGATCTTGAGTAGATTACTTATTTTTGATTCACTTTCTATGATTTTTAGTAAATTATGAAATCTCTTTAAATTCAGTTTCTCCATCGATAAAATAAAATAATGTATAAACCATAGGATATTTAGGAGGCACAAAATGTAAATAAAGCCCTCAGAACTTTGCCTGGCACACAATAGATACTCTGTGTGTTTGCTTTTATTCTCATCACTATTTGAAAAGCAAGAGAGTTACAGAAAAACATCTATCTCTGCTTTATTCACTATGCCAAAGCCTTTGACTGTGTAGATCAGAATAAATTGTGGAAAATTCTGAAAGATATGGGAATACCAGACCACCTGACCTGCCTCTTGAGAAATCTGTATGCAGGTCAGGAAGAAACAGTTAGAAGTGGACATGGAACAACAGACTGGTTTCAAATAGGAAAAGGAGTACGTCAAGGCTGCATATTGTCACCCTGTGTATTAACTTATATGCAGAGTGCATCACGAGAAACGCTGGGCTGGAAGAAACACAAACTGGAATCAAGATTGCTGGGAGAAATATCAATCACCTCAGATATGCAGATGACACCACCCTTATGGCAGAAAGTGAAGAGGAACTAAAAAGCCTCTTGATGAAAGTGCAAGAGGAGAGTGAAAAAGTTGGCTTAAAGCTCAACATTCAGAAACCGAAGATCATGGGGAATATAGATGGGGAAACAGGGGAAACAGTGTCAGACTTTATTTTTTGGGCTTCAAAATGACTGCAGATTGTGATTGCAATATGAAATTAAAAGATGCTTACTCCTTGGGAGGAAAGTTATGACCAACCTAGACAGCATATTCAAAAGCAGAGATATTACTTTGCTGACTAAGGTCCATCTAGTCAAGGCCATGGTTTTTCCAGTGGTCATGTATGGATGTGAGAGTTGGACTGTGAAGAAGGCTGAGTGCCGAAGAATTGATGCTTTTGAACTGTGGTGTTGGAGAAGACTCTTGAGAGTCCCTTGGACTGCCAGGAGATCCAACCAGTCCATTCTGAAGGAGATAAGCCCCTGGGATTACTTTGGAAGGAATGATGCTAAAGCTGAAGCTCCAGTACTTTGGCCACCTCATGCGAAGAGTTGACTCATTGGAAAAGACTCTGATGCTGGGAGGGATTGGGAGCAGGAGGAGAAGGGGATGACAGGGGATGAGATGGCTGGATGGCATCACCGACTTGATGGACGTGAGTCTGAGTGAACTCCAGGAGTTGGTGATGTACAGGGAGGCCTGGCGTGCTGCAATTCATGGGGTCGCAAAGAGTCGGACAGGACTGAGTGACTGAACTGAACTGAACTATAGATTTTATTTTCTTTTTGAGTTCATTTTCTTTGAGGATATTCCTTCTCCCTTCAATTTTTACTTAGCTTTTACTTTCATCTAATCTCTGCAGGGACAAGCACTATAGGTCTCATAGACTTCTATGTTTTTACTTTTATTTTCTCACAAGTATTTTTTAAATAAAGTTAAAAGTTACATATAGTGAGATGTGCAGATCTTGAACTTGCTATTCAAAAAGTTTGATAAACAGATTTCAAAACACAGAACATTTTAATTGTTGCACAATATCTCCAACATGGTCCTTCTTAGTCACTAACCCTTCATGAAACAGTCACAAATTTCATTTCTGTTACTATGCTCAGTGCATGTTCATTCATGTCTAACTCTTTGTGACCATGTGGACTGTAGTCCACCTGGCTCCTCTGTCCGTGGGGTTCTCCCGGCAAGAATACTTGAGTGGGTTGCCATTTCCTAATCCAGGAAATCTTCCTGATTCAGGGATCAAAAGTGCAGTTCCTGAGTCTCCTGCATTGGCAGGCAGATTCTTCACCATTGTGCCAGCTGGCTATTCCTCTAGGTTATTTATTAATATTCCATGCAAATGGAATTCATAAAAAAAAGTTGGGATAGCAATACTCATATCAGACAAAATAGACTTTAAAACCAAAAAACTGTTAAAACAGAAAAAGGACACTAAATAATGATTAAGAGTTCAACCCAAGAAGAAGATATAAGAATTATCAATATATACACACCCAACATAGGAGCACCTCAATATTTAGAGCAAATACTAATAGACATAAAAAGGAAAACTGATGGTAATATAATAATAGTGGGAGTATTTAATACCCTGTTTTCATCAGCAGACAGATCATCTGAACAGAACGTTAACAAGAAAACATAGGCCTTAAATGACACTTTAGATGAGCTGAACTCAATTGATAATTATACAACATCCCACTCAAAAGCAGCAGACTCCACATTCTTCTCAAGTGCACATGGAGCATTCTCCAGGATTGACCACATGCTGGGCCACAAAGCAAGCCTTGGTAAATTGTTGAAATTATATCAAGCATCTTTTCTGATCACAGTGCTATGCAATTAGAAATAAACTGCAAGAAAAGAATTCTAGAAAATACCAATATATGGTACATAAACAGTATGCTACTCAACTAACATTAGGTCACTGAAGAAATCAAAGAGGAAATAAAAAAATTCCTAGAGACAAATGAAAATAAAAGCACAACAATCCAAAACTTATGGGATGTGGCAGCAGCAGTTATAGGAGGGATGATTATAACAATCTTACCTCAAGAAATAAGAAAAGTCTCAATTAAACAATCTAACCTTACACCTAAAACAACAAGAGAAAGAAGAGTAAAGCCTAAGAGCTAGTAGAAGGAAGGAAATTATAAAAATCAGAGCAGAAATAAATGAAATAGAGATAAAGAAAATAATGGCAAAGATCAATGAAAAAGCTGATTATTTAAAAAGATAAAATTGTTAAACTGTTAGCCAGACTCACCAAGAATAAATGGGAAAAGACTCAAATCAATAAAATTAGAAGTGAAAAAGGAGAACTTACAACTGACTCCACAGAAGTATCAAGGATCATAAGAGGATACTATGAAAAACTGTATGTCGATAAAATGGACAACCTGGAAGAAACAGACAAATTATTAGAAAGATACAGTCTCCCTAGACTAAACAAGGAATAAACAGAAATATGAATGAACCAATAACAAGCACTGAAATTAAGAAAGTAAAATCACAAACACTGTGATTAAAAACCTCCCAACAAACAAAACTCCAGGACCTGACAGCTTCACAAGTGAATATTATTAAACATTTAGAGAAAAGTTAACACCTAGCCTTCTGAAACTGTTTCAAAAAATTGCAGAGGAAGGAAAATGTGCCAACTCATTTTATGAGGCCACCATCACCCTGATAACACAACCAGATAAAAATACCATTAAAAAGACAATTACAGGCCAATATCACTGATGAACATAGATGCAAAAATCCTCAACAAAATACTACCAATTCATATCCAATTATACATTAAAAAGATTATATCCAATGATCAAATGGGATTCATCCCAGGGATGCAAGGGTTTTTCAACATCTGAAAATCAATCAATGTAATATACCACACTTCAACAAACTGCAGAATAAAAACCATATGATCATCTCAATAGATGCTGAAAAAGATTTTGACAAAATTCAGCAGGCATTTTGATAGAAACTCTCCAGAAAGAGGGCATAGAGGATATACACCTCAATATAATAAAGGCCAAATAACACAAACCTACAACTAGCATCATACTCAATGGTGAAAAGCTAAAAGCATTCCCTCTAAGATCAGGAACTAGACAAGGATGTCCCACTCTCACCTGATTTATTCAACATACTTTTTGAAGTCCTAGTTACAGCAATCAGAGAAGAGAAAGAAGCAAAGGGAATCCAAACTGGAAAAGAAGTTAAACTATCACTGTTTGTAGATAACACGATAGTACACATAGAAGATCCTATAGATGGTACCAGAAAACAACTAGAACTTTTCAATGAATTTGATAACGTTTCAGAAATTTGTTGCATTTTTATACTAAAAATGAAAGACCAAAAATAGAAATTCAAGAAGCAANTCCTTTCACTCCATACACAAAAATAAGCTCAAAATGGATTAAAGACCTAAATGTGAGACCAGACACTATAAAACTCCTAGAGGAAAACATAGGCAGAAGACCCTCTGACATAAATTACAGGAATATCTTTTTTGATCCATCTCCCTGAATAATGGAAATAAAAATAAACAAATGAGACCTACTTAAACTCAAAAGCTTTTGCACAGAAAGTGAAGTGAAGTCGCTCAGTAATGTCTGACTCTTTGAGATCCCATGGACTGTATTAGTCCATGGCATTCTTTAGGCCAGAATACTGCAGTGGGTATCCTTTCCCTTCTCCAGGGGCTCTTCCCAACCCAGGGATCAAAACCAGGTCTTCTGCACTGCAGGTGGATTCTTTACAAGCTGAACCACAAGGGAAGCCCAAGAATACCAGAGTGGGTATCCTATCTCTTCTAAAAGAGATCCTCCCAACCCAGGAATTGAACCAGGGTCTCCTGAATTGCAGGTGGATTCTGAGCTATCAGGGAAGCTCTGCAGAGCAAAGGAAACAACAAATAAAAGAGAAAGAGAAGATAAGCACATTGGGAGAAAATATTTGCTAATGATATGACTGATAAGGGATTAGTCTCCAAATTTTACAATCAGTTCTTATGATGCTTAGCTATCAGGGGAATAGCCCACTCAAAAATGGGCAGAATATATGGACGGATATTTCTCCAAAGAGGACATACAGATGACCAGGAGGTACATGAAAAGATATTGAACATCACTAGCTATTGGATAAATGAAAATCTAAACTATAATGAGATATTACCTCACACCAGTCAGAATGGATATTATATCAGTTCATTTCAGTCACTCAGTCATGTTCAACACTTTGCAACCCCATGAATCACAGCATGCCAGGCCTCCCTGCCCATAATCAACTCCAAGAGTCTATCCAAACCCATGTCCATTAAGTCGGTGATGCCATCCAGCCATCACATCTTCTGTCGTCCCCTTCTCCTCTTGCCCCCAATCCTTCCCAGCATTAGGGACTTCTCCAATGAGTCAACTCTTTGCATGAGGTGGCCAAAGTATTGGAGTTTCAGCTTCAACATCAATCCTTCCAATGAACACCTAGGACTGATCTCCTTTAGGATGGACTGGTTGGATCTCCTTGCAGTCCAAGGGACTCTCAAGAGTCTTCTCCAACACCACAGTTCAAAAGCATCAATTCTTCGGTGCTCAGCTGTTTCACCGTCCAACTCTTGCATCCATACATGGCCACTGGAAATACCATAGCTTTGACTAGACGGACCTTTATTGGCAAAGTAATGTCTCTGCTTTTTAATAGACTATCTAGGTTGGTCATAACTTTCCTTCCAAGGAGCAAGAGTCTTTTAATTTCATGGCTGCAGTCACCATCTGCAGTGATTTTGGAGCCCCCCAAATAAAGTCTAACACTGTTTCCACTGTTTTCCTATCTATTTCCCATCAAGTAATGGGACCGTAGTTTTCTGAATGTTGAGATAAGCCAACTTTTTCACTCTCCACTTTCACTTTCATCAAGAGGCTTTTTAGTTCCTCTTCCCTTTCTGCCATAAGGGTGGTGTCATCTGCATATCTGAGGTGATTGATATTTCCCCTGGTAATCTTGATTCCAGCTTGTGCTTCTTCCAGCCCAGCATTTCTCATGATGTACTCTTCACAGAAGTTAAATAAGCAGGATGACAATATACAGCCTTGACGTACTCCTTTTCCTATTTGGAGCCAGTCTGTTGTGCCATGTCCAGTTCTAACTGTTGCTTCCTGACCTGCATATAGGTTTCTCAAGAGACAGGTCAGGTGATCTGGTATTTCCATCTCTTTCAGAATTTTCCACAGTTTATTGTGATCCACACAGTCAAAGGCTTTGGCATAGTCAATAGAGCAGAAGTAGATGTTTTTCTGGAACTCTCTTGCTTTTTTGATGATCCAGCGGATGTTGGCAATTTGATTTCTGGTTCCTCTGCCTTTTCTAAAACCAGCTTGAACATCTGGAAGTTCTCGGTTTACATATTGCTCTCTCTCTCTCTCTCTTAAGCCACAAGCAACAAATGTTGGAGAGGGTGTGGAGAGAAGGGATCCCTCCCACACTTTTGATGCAAATATAAACTAGTATAGCCACTATAGAGAACAGTCTGGATCTTTCCTTAAACTAAAAATAGATCCACCATATGGCCCTGCCATCTCACTCCTAAGCATATGTCCAGAGAAAAACATGATCTGAAAGGATAAATGCACACCAAGATTCATTGCAGCATTGTTTCCAATAGCCAAGACATGGAAGCAACCTAAATGCCCATCCAAAGAGGAATGGATAAAGAAGATGTGGTAAATATATACAATGGAATATTACTCAGTCATTAACAAGAATTGAATAATGTCATTTGCAGCAACATGGATGAACCTAGACAGTGTCATACTGAGTGAAGTAAGCTATAAAGAGAAGCAGAAATATCATATGACACCACTTGTATGTGGAATCAGAAAAGAAATGATACGAATGAACTTAATTACAAAATAGAATAGAAACTCACAGACTTAGAAAATAAACTTATGGTTGCCAGGGGTAAGGGACAGTTAAGAAGTTTGGGAAGGTCATGTACAGACTGCTATATTTAAAATGGATAACCAAAAAGGACCTATTATATAGCACATGGAACTCTACTCAATGTTATGTGCCAGCTTGGATGGGGGGGGATTTGGGGGGAGAATGGATAGATGCTGAGTCCCTTTGCTGTTCACCTGAGACTACTACATAATTGTTAATTGGCTATACTCCAAAAAAAAAACAAAGTTTAAAGTTTGAAAAAATTATTCTGTAATTTCATATTAATGAAATTATATATCATGACTGAATCTGGCTTCTTTTATCAGCATACCACTGTTGGATCCATCCATGCATGTTTGTATGTTCATTCTCTCAGTTGTGTCCAACTCTTTGCAACCCCATGGACCATAGCCTGCCAGGCTCTTCTATTCATGGGATTTTTCAGGCAAGAATACTGGAGTGGGTTGCCATTTCCTCCTCCAGGGGATTTTCCCGACCCAGGGATTGAACCTGAATCTTCTGCATTGGCCGGCAGATTCTTTATGACTGAGTCACCTGGAAAACCCCTGTATTAGTATAGTAGTTCATTTTATCTTACTGCTGAATAGTCCATTATGTACTTAGACCATACCCATTCCCTTGTTGATAGAATTTAGACTGTCTCCTGCTTTTGGCTATATTGAATAAAGCTGTCATAAACATTACTTGTACAGTGCCTTTTGAGACATGTTTTTATTACTTTTGAGTTAAAATCTAGAGGTACAATTGCTGGGTCATAAGTATGTGTTTATTTTTAAAGAAACTACCCAACTATTTTCCAGAGTAGTTGCACTCTTTCTCACTTTAAAGAGCAATGTATGAAAGTTCTGTTTGCTCTGTAGCGTGTACAACATTTGGTGCTGCCAATCTTTTGTTATATTGACTTTTTTTTTTCAAATTTATAGTGATATCTCACTATGGTTTTGATTTGTATTTCTATGACAATGAATAAGATTTGACACTTTTTCTTTCTGCTTTTTAAGTGTTTTATGTATTTTATAAGTGTTTAAGTCTTTCCCACATTTTATATTACCTGAGTTGTCAGTGTTTCAAAATATTCTTAATACAGTCCTTTGTTAGATATAATTTGTAAATATATTATTCTTTTCTGCTTAATATTTCTAGCTGTTTAATTTCTGACTGGTGTATTCTGTTAAGCAAACATGTTCAACTTTCAGTAAGTGTATATAATCAATTTATATTTTCAAAGTTTATCCTATGCCCTCTCTAAGATAATTTGCCAGCTTCAAAGTTGCACAGATATATTCCTATGTTGTTTCCTAGTAGCTTCATTGTTTTAGTTTTTAAGCTTGTAGTCTTTCTACCTTTAATTCATATTTGCTGTGATACAAAATAAAAGTCAAGTTTCTTTTTCCATAGATGAGTGGAAAGTATTTTCCTTCCATACTGAATTTATCTGTCAGGCTTTTCATCTATTCCTAATTCACTAAGACAGGTTTTAATCACAAATAGATATGCTGCTGCTGCTGCTGCTAAGTCGCTTCAGTCGTGTCCAACTCTGTGTGATCCCATAGACCTCAGCCTACCAGGCTCCTCTGTCCCTGGGAGTCTCCAGGCAAGAATATTGGAGTGGGTTGCCAAGTCCTTCTTCAATGCATGAAAGTGAAGTCACTCAGTCATGTCTGACTCTCTGCAACAAGCTCCTCCATCCATGGGATTTTCCAGGCAAGAGTACTGGAGTGGGTTGCCATTTCCTTCTCACAAATAGATATGATATTTTGTCAAATATTTATATATCTATTACAAATACTCAGTATATAAATGTGATGAATTACATTGACTTTTTTATGCTAAAACAACCTTGTATTCCTAGATTAAATCATACATCATGGTGTTGTATTCTTTTCCAATATTCCTAACTTTAATTACATAAAATTTTACATAGAATTTTTGCATCTATGTTCAGCAGGATTATTGATCTGGAATTTAACATTCTCATAAAGAACATTAGTCTAGGTCTTTGTTTTATGGTTAAATGGCTTCATAAGGTGAGTGGAGAAATTATTCCCTTATATTCTATTTTTAAAAAATAAATTTTGTATAAGATTAATTTCATTTCTTTACTAAATATTTGGTGGAAATCACAAGTGAAATCA
>SJYQ01001833.1:422042-444248 GCA_006410935.1 Redunca redunca | reverse complement strand
CAGGGTCTTAGTAATTGTACCAATATTTTCATAAAATTCTAGATTTGTTGATTTTTTCCATTGTTTCTCTCTTTTCTATTTGTTATTTTTTATAATTTCACTTCACTGATTTGGGGTTCAGTTTCTTTATTTTTTAGCTCTAAAAACGGAAATGCACTTCATTTCTTCCTTTCTCCTTTTGTAATATATACATTCAAAACTATATATATATTTTTTTTTCTGTGAGATATATTTCTTTTGCTTCCATGTTTTTGCTATTGGGCAGACTACTTTCAATCTCATTGCCTTCCATTAAAATTATTTGTGTTTTTTCTTGGATGCTTTTAGAATGTTTTCTATATAGTTTGAATGTTTTATATATATTTTATCTATATACTTCTCTATATTTTTTCTATGCACTCTCTATATGTTTTGTGTGGGATTGTTATATACTATATCTCCTCCTGTTTCTCTTGTTAGCCTAAAATATTTTCATCTGTTGTATTTCAATTTCTGGTATTAAGAATCAACATGTTTTAGACATTCTCATCCAGTCCTTTGGCTCTTCAAATGTCTAGTAATTTCTTACCTCTACAATGAAAATTTCTTCCTGCCCTCTTTCTAGTTTCCATGAGTGGGACCTTTATTAACATAGCACTGTTGGTCTCTCTTTATCTCCTCTCTCAGTCTCCTCAAGGGAAGGAGAAAATAATCTGACTTGTATTTTGGAGCAGGATCAGATACAAAGGTTCAGCTGTTTATAGTCTCTCTTTTTAAGATTGGTCTGTCACCTCTCTTTTTCTCTGGACCACCCATAAAACTCAGGGATACTGGTTCTTTACCTGCTAGGAGAGGTTTGCATGTGTCCAGTGCTGCCTGTGCTGAGGTATATGAAAGTTGCTCGGTCGTGCCCAATTCACTGCAACCCCATGAACTATACAGTCCATCAGTCCATGAAATTCTCCAGGCCAGAATACTGAAGTAGGTAGCCTTTCCCTTCTCTAGGGGATCTTCCCAACCCAGGGATTGAACCCACGGCTCCTGCATTGCAGGTGAATTCTTTACCAGCTGAGCCACCAGGAAAGCCCAAAAATACTGGAGTGGGTAGCCTATCCCTTCTCCAGAGGATCTTCCCAACCTGTGAATAGAACCAGGATCTCCTGCATTGCCAGCAGATTCTGTGCTGAGGTATATTAAGTCTTTAACTCTGGGCTTTGTTAAGTCACCCTCTAAGCTGGACTTTGTTGACAATAAAGCTTATATTTTCATTTCCATGTGTTTCTTTTTATATCTCTTTGTTGTTTCATATATAAACAAAAATAAGAAAATTTATTATTTCCATAAAATATAAGCATCACCTTTCAGACGGCTGTTTAAATATTACCTTTCCTAAGAGTCCTTGCCACATCATTCGTTTATTTAGCACCTACATATGATTTTTTCATTGTGTCTTATATGTCTTTCTTATAGTGATTAATAAAAGCTGTAATTATCTATTTCCTTATTTGTCTATTGCTCCTTTTCTCCATTAAATTTTTAAATCTAATAATAAAATAAAGTTAATATAGTTTAAAGATTACAATTTTAACATTTTAAAGTATATAGTCAGTGGTTTTTAGTATACCCACATGCAACCATCACCACTACCTAATTCCAAAACATTTTGACACTCCAAAAACAAAGTTTGGGCCCATTAAGTAAACTCCTCATTCCCATTTCTCCACCTCCTGTGTTCCTTGGCAACCAGTAATCTACTTTCAGCCTCTGTGGATTTGCCTATTATGGACATTTCATACAAATGGAATTACGTGTGACCTTTTGTGCCTTGTTTTCTATTAACATTATGTTTTCAAGGTTCATAAAGGCTACAGCATCTATTAGGACTTCATTTTTATGGCTGAATAATATTGCATTGTATGAATATATCAATTAATTTATACCTTTTTGGCTATAATGAAAAACACAGCTGTGAATAATTGGGTACAAATTTTTGTGTGAATGGATGTTTTCACTTCACTTGGGTTAGTAACTTTGTTTCACTTTTTGGGAAACCACAAAATTGTTTTTCCCAGCAAATGAGCCATTTTATATTTCCATCATCAATACATCTCCAACATATTTTAAACTTCACAAGGGTAAGGACTATTTTCTGCACCACTATATACTAGTACCTAGGGCAAAAAGCCTGATACACAGAATATTCTTGAATTAGATATGTGGTTAAATAAAGGAATAAATAAATGAAATGGTTTAGATGCTTTCCAAAGCTATATTCCTAGTACCTATACAAAGGTATGATAAATGTTAAAAAAACAGTATTATTACTTTTGAATTTGCACTAATTTGGTCCTTGTCTGCACCATAAAGTTAAAATTGGTTTGAGTTATTTAAGTGTCTGCTGGTTTCAGGGGAAAATGCCGGGTAAAATTGACTCTTACTGGCAACTACTCAGTTTGCAATAAGAAATATTGGAATATTGAATGATTTGCCAGTCTCTGGAACTGTTTACAGTTACATGAAAAGAATAGCAGCACAAGATTGTGGCTCAGAGAAAGTAACGCCAAAGCTCAGCACCTTCAGGATAAACAGCTGAGGTGAACGATCACCTAACCTCAAATTTCCCATCTAGTTAGGTGATGACTAGATGGGAAAATGATTCTGACTAGAGTCATTTTCCAATCCATCCTCCATCCCTTAGTCCAAATTAACTTTTATGCCATTTTGCTATTAATATTTCTAAGTATACATACCATAGCTTTTAGAATTAAGTTTAAAACCTAATATAGTCTGCAGGATAATTACATAAAGGCATTTGTGACATAGGTTATGCAGTCTATGGAGTTAGATGGTTCTGGTTCATATTTTGGTTCCAACCTTTTCTAGCTAAGTGAGTTTAGAAGATAGGTGTTATTTGAGTCTCAGATGTTTCATCAGAAACTGGGATAACAGTAACAATATCTGCATTATGGATTTGTCCCCTGTTAATCTTTTCTCATGCCACTCACCTACCTCTTGCTATGTCCCAGTGATACCAGACTTCTCTTTGCTCCTCAAATATATTGTGGTTTTTCTTTCTATTTCTTTTTCCTGAGGCATACACTCTATCCAGTAGTTGGTCAATATCTCACCATCAGTCTCATCTGATTCTTTCCCATGGAGGTTTTTTTTTCTTCATAGAAGTTTTCAAAATTATAATTATTCAACTAATATAATTATTTGATTTCTGCCTGTATTATTTGCTTGACTGAAAACTCCCTTTTGACCATCACTGTATCCTTTCTGCTAAATGGGTGAATGCTTGAATGGAAGCCATCACACGGATATGTTTTGAATGAATAAATACAACATTTTAAATGAATTATATTCCAACAAAATGTTTTAAAAAGCAATCTTTGCCTATGGCATCATCTTACTGATCTCAGAACATGTCCTGAGCCCCTGAAGATTATTCTTGCATTGATCCTCCAGGGTCTTATCCTATTCCCTTAGTCCTGGACCTCTACGACTATCTCATCTAATAGCTTACCCATTTAATTTAAATCATTATGGCATCCACTCTGACTTCTGTATCCTAGAACTCTTTTCTCATCCTATTTGTTTGGTAAATCATTTAGAGAAACATTTTTGTTCTCATACGACTTGGTTGCTTACATCCTTGGCAAATCTTGGCACTGTGCTTTAGTTTGCACTTCTCATGTCTGTATCTAAATTCTTTCCCTAAGGAAGTCAGTTCCGGATGTATCAAGACATATCCTGACAACAAAAGGAACATGGAAATAATTTCAAAGTTAGTAACCACAATCCAGTTACAAGATCTAAGACAGGTAACATAATTCTAAGCCCTGGAAGGCCAGGTCTGATTGACACTGGTTCTGAAATTGGATCTAAACACTGAACATATAAGGCAGAGTGAGAAATTTTGGAGGGACTCATGTAAGTCAGGCTATGCCCAAGCAAATGATCCACAAGCAAATAGAACAAAACCTTTTTCTCCCTTACACGTTGGTTTATAGTTGACCCTAAATGTATCAACTTTAAGCACTATAGTGAACAAGGAAACTCTCACTGTCTGAAGCATGACTCAAATGGGACAGTAAACATAGTAAATGCATACAATCTGTGATAAAGGATTTTTCCTAAAATCTTTCAATTTCTGGATATTTCTCATACTCAAGTTGTAAGGGGCTCTAGTCTCAAAACCCAGCCTGACAAGCTTTGCACAAATGATTTTTGCCTTTGTTTTTAATATTACAGTCCTTGACTAAGCCTTATTGGGATGATGTTCTTTAATTGAAATAATCTGTTTAAAACTCTGTCCCAGACACTTTGAGTCTATGGCCTCAGCAAGTCACCTATATATATACTTTTTTCCTTGGATCTCAGTTTGATTCCCCATTAAAAAAATTAATAGTAAAGTCAGTGGTCTTGCAGTATCATGGTGATTTATCAAAAAACATGTTTACAATTTCTGATGTGGGGACTGCAACACTAACCATAGTGGCATGATATATAGTATTAGGTATCTTCAGATACATATTTGAGTGCAGACTAGGAATATGATCTTGTGAGGATGATAAGGATGGTTGATCCATAAACTCTGTCCTGTGGACCTTTCAGGACAATGACAGATGTAAGGTATATACAAAAACAATGAGAATATTAACAACAGAGGTTATACCTAAGGGTAATACTGAACTGTCAGACATGCAAGGTGCTACTTGTCCCCTAGGGTGGTTGAAAAGAAGGGGTTTTAACATGGCCTACAATTATGGTGGCAGGAAAAACAGAGACTAGGAAACGGCAAAAACATAGGATATAGAACATTGAAGAACATGTTAAATACGTATTGAATAGAACAGTTTGTAAATATACCAGTTCAACTAAGGGAAAAATCTGTATTTATGGAGATGAAGCAGGTTAGGGCCATATCATCGAAGATTTTGAATGCCAGGCAAAAATGTTTAGATTTTATATGCAGGCAGTAGATGTCAATGATAGTTTTTGAAAAGTTGTTTTAAAGGATTACACTTCTTATTGGAAGGAAAAGCTGGAGGAGGGAAACATAGTGAGGGGTGTTGTTAGAAAGCTGGGAGACATGGAGACCACCTAATCCATAAATACCTACGTTATCATGGAGATAATAGGAAAGGTGACAGTAAAATTGCCCCTGTTTCCCTTTTCATCTGGCTTAACTCAAACTGGGCTTCCCTGGTGGCTCAGTTGGTAAAGAATCCGCCTGCAATGCAGGAAACCTGGCATAGGTCCCTGGGTCGGGAAGATCCCCTGGAGAAGGGAAAGACTACCCACTCCAGTATGCTGGCCTGGAGAATTCCATGGAGTATATAGTTCATGGGGTCGCGAAGAGTCAGACACAACTGAGTGACTTTCACTTCACTTCACTTAATTGAGCCCAGCACAGCATGTGAGAAAGTTTACACTGTATTCTTCCAAAGAGCCCCAGGCTCAGAGCAAGGACCTCCATGTTAATGACAAAGTAAAGGAATATCTGAGCTCTGAGAGGAGAATTCTGTTGATTTCCGTGAACTGCTTCTCTGAATGACATGTCTTCTAGAGAGGGTTGTGCTCTTTCCCTGTTATACTTTTGGATACAGTATTTAGGTATTTGCATTTTATCAGAGATAAAGTCAGTATTTCAACAAATTTAGATACCCTCTTCTATCAATAAAAGAGCATTGGGGCTTGATAACAGGGTACTGAAAACTCTGATGCCAGTGTACACTATTATCACAAAGAATGTCAAAAAGAAAATGAGCAGTACAATGTAGGAAGATAAAATACCAGTGTATATTTGGGATGTTTCTCTCTCTTATTGGCTTGAAAATAGTCTGCAAAGACAATCTCAAATGTTTTTACAAAAAGGCAGATATATGGTAACCACTGTCATTCTGTTTAGTGGATGTAGGTGACCAGATGTAGAGAGATGAAAGTAAAGATAAGCTTCATAAATTCAACAATAGAGACATTTCAACACCTGGTCAATACACAATAAGAATAAAGAGCTGCTGCTAAGTTACACCTTTAGGAATAGAGAGATGAAAAGTTTACAATAATCAACCCATTCCTTGATTGCTCAGTGATATTTCCTACTTTTTTATTTGGAAAGACAGTAACTTGGATGCAGAGGTAACTAACTGACCTTTCCAACATTTTCTTAGGAGTGAGGTTTTAAAAATAGGTCAGCCAATTTGTTTCTTCACAGTATGCTATTCAATGATAGCTACAGAGGAGTATAGGTGTCATTGGCTTGGAAGCAATAAAATTATTCACTGAATAGGCACTGAGCTAGGCACTTGTTGGGAAATGCAAAAATGAATGATGATCAATATTGTAATAAACATGTTACAAGGGGTAGAAGAAAGAGAAAGCCTTTTTCACCAGTCTTAGATAAGTGGACTGGTTCTTTATGGAAGTACTGATGTGTTATGATATGGAGTGGATACTGTAGAATTTGGGAGTTGGATATGCAACTAGATATTATTTCATCAAATTGCTTCCTTAATAGTATATGATCATAAATATATACCTATGTATTTTGAAAACATTTACAATGTTTTCAAGTATCAATATACAGTATTTTTAAAATCTAAAACTCCAAGATGTTGAAAAGATCATAATCTCCATGTTATAGTTGGAAAAACTAAGATTTAAAGAGGTAAAATCAGCAACTTCCCTGGTGGCCCAGCAGTTAAGAATCTGCCTGCCAAAGCAGGGTATACAGGTTTGATCCTTGGTCTGGGAAGATCCCACGTGCTGTGGAGCAGCTGAGCCCATGCTCCACAATGACTGAGCTGGTGGGCTGCGACTGCTGAAACCCACCCACACACCCTACAGCCTGTGCTCTGCAATAAGATAAGCCACCACAATGAGCAGCCCATACACTGCAATAAAAAGTAATTCCTGTTCAGCATAACTAGAGAGAAACCTGGGCCAGCAATGAAGATCTATCACAACCAAAAATCAATAAGTATTAAAAAAAAAAAAAAGGAATAACAAGACTTTTAAAAAAAGAAGCAAAATCACATCACATTAGAAAATCAAATTGCCAAACAGAAACACTAATTTGCATATAAAACAGAACTCATTCCAATAAAGAACTTGAATGTGAATACTTAAAGGATGAATTCTAAAGCAAGTTTTTCACATTAATTTATGGTTCATTCTACATTTTTTTCCTTGCAGCCCAGTCACTAATTTCTTTATTTTCATATCCTTTCAACTTTCAACAAAAGGTAGTATGTTCTACAAACACAAAGTTAAGGGGTTGTGATTTTATTTGCTTCTAAGTTCTCTTCAGTTTGTGACAATTACATTAAGCATTTCTTGAAAGAACCCAGCCACCAACCTGTTTTTGTTGTCAGCAAATATTATGATGTAATGACAGTTAAAGTCTTTAATTATATAGGCTGATTTCCACATACTGTTCATGGGGTTCTCTAGGCAAGAACACTGAAGTGGTCTGCCATTCCCTTCTCTAGTAGACCACATTTTGTCAGATCTCTCCACTATAACCTGTCCATCTTGGGTGGCCCCTGCATGGCATGGCTCAGAGCTTCCTTGAGTTACAGGAGGCTGTAATTTCTGGGATTGTGGTTTTCATTCTGGAGGCTGTAGGATTATAGCTCTTGATTCCTGATGGGAGGGACTGGCGTTGGGGAAAACTGGGTCCTGCTCTGGTGGGCAGGGCCATGTTCAGTAAATCTTTAATACACATATCTGCTGATGGGTGGGGCTGTGCTCCCTCTTGTGAGGTGACTCAGTCCTGGAATGCACAGGCTTCAAAATGTACCTGGAATGTATCTCCCAAAAGGACTTATGCCAAAACACACCTGCCAGGACTGCTGCTACCAGTGCTCCTGCACCTACAGGAGGCCATTACTGACCCACACCTCCACAGGAGATCCTCAAACACTCACAGGCAAGTCCGGCTCAGAATCTTGTGGGGTCATTGCTCCTTTCCCCTGAATCCTGGTGTGCACAAGATTTTGTTTGTGTTGTCTGAAAGGAAACCTATGTCAACAGTAAATGATTTTAAGTCTCACATGATTCTTGTATTTCGGGAGACTTATTGTGTGGGTCACAACAAACTGTGGAAAATTCTTAGAGAGAGGGGAATACCAGACCACCTTACCTGTCTCCTGAGAAACCTGTATGCAGATCAAGAAGCAACAGCTAGAACCTTACATGGAACAGACTGGTTCAAAATTGGGAAAGAAATATGACAAGGATGTATATAATGTCACCCTGTCTATTTAACTTTTATGCAGATTCAGTTCAGTTCAGTTCAGTTCAGTCGGTCAGTCATGTCCGACTCTTTGCAACCCCATGAATCACAGCACGCCAGGCCTCCCTATCCATCACCAACTCCTGGAATTCACTCAGACTCATGTCCATCGAGTCAGTGATGCCATCCAGCCATCTCATCCTCCGTCGTCCCCTTCTCCTCCTGCCCCCAATTCCTCCCAGCATCAAAGTCTTTTCCAGTGAGTCAACTCTTCTCATGGGGTGGCCGAAGTACTGGAGTTTCAGCTTTAGCATCATTCTTTCCAAAGAAATCCCAGGGTGGATCTCCCTCAGAATGGACTGGTTGGATCTCCTTGCAGTCCAAGGGACTCTCAAGAGTCTTCTCCAACACCACAGTTCAAAGCATCAATTCTTTGGCGCTCAGCCTTCTTCACAGTCCAACTCTCGCATCCATACGTGACTACTGGAAAAACCATAGCTTTGACTAGATGGACCTTAGTCAGCAAAGAAATGTCTCTGCTTTTGAATATGCTATCTAGATTGGTCATAATTTTCCTTCCAAGGAGTAAGCGTCTTTTAATTTCATGGCTGCAATCACCATCTGCAGTCATTTTGGAGCTCCCCAAAATAAAGTCTGACACTGTTTCCACTGTTTCCCCGTCTATTTCTCATGAAGTGATGGGACCGGATGCCATGATCTTCATTTTCTGAATGTTGAGCTTTAAGCCAGCTTTTTCACTCTCCTCTTTTACTTTCATCAAGAGGCTTTTTAGTTCCTCTTCACTTTCTGCCATAAGGGTGGTGTCATCTGCATATCTGAGGTGACTGATATTTCTCCTGGCAATCTTGATTCCAGCTTGTGTTTCTTCCAGTCCAGAGTTTCTCATGATGTACTCTTCATAGAAGTTAAATAAGCAGGGTGACAATATACAGCCTTGACGTACTCCTTTTCCTATTTGGAACCAGTTTGTTGTTCCATGTCCAGTTCTAACTGTTGCTTCCTGACCTGCATACAGATTTCTCGAGGCAGGTTAGGTGGTCTGGTAGTCCCATCTCTTTCAGAATTTTCCACAGTTTATTGTGATTCACACAGTCAAAGGCTTTGGCATAGTCAAAAATCAGAAATAGATGTATTTCTGGAACTCTCTTGCTTTTACCATGATCCAGCAGATGTTGGCAATTTGATCTCTGGTTCCTCTGCCTTTTCTAAAACCAGCTTGAACATCAGGAAGTTCACGGTTCATGTATTGTTGAAGCCTGGCTTGGGGAATTTTGAGCATTCCTTTACTCACATGTGAGATGAGTGCAATTGTGAAGTAGTTTGAGCATTCTTTGGCATTGCCTTTCTTTGGTATTGGAATGAAAACTGACCTTTTCCAGTCCTGTGGCCACTGCTGAGTTTTCCAGATTTGCTGGCATATTGAGTGCAGCAGTTTCATAGCATCATCTTTCAGGATTTGAAACAGCTCGACTGGAATTCCATCACCTCCCCTAGCTTTGTTCCTAGTGATGCTTTCTAAGGCCCACTTGACTTCCCATTCCAAGATGTCTGGTTCTAGGTGAGTGATCACACCATCATGATTACCCGGGTCATGAAGATCCTTTTTGTACAGTTCTTCTGTGTATCCTTGCCATCTCTTCTTAATATCTTCTGCTTCTGTTAGGTCCATACCATTTCTGTCCTTTATAGAGCCCATCTTTGCATGAAATGTTCCCTTGGTATCTCTAATTTCTTGAAGAGATCTCTAGTCTTTCCTATTCTGATGTTTTCCTCTATTTCTTTGCATTGATCACTGAAGAAGGCTTTCTTATCTCTTCTTGCTATTCTTTGGAACTCTGCATTCAAATGTTTATATCTTTCCTTTTCCCCTTGGCTTTTCACTTCTCTTCTTTTCACGGCTATTTGTAAGGCCTCCCCAGACAGCCATTTTGCTTTTTTGCATTTCTTTTCCATGGGGAAGGTCTTGATCCCTGTCTCCTGTACAATGTCACGCACCTCATTCCGTAGTTCATCAGGCACTCTATCTATCAGATCTAGGCCCTTAAATCTATTTCTCACTTCCACTGTATAATCATAAGGGATTTGATTTAGGTCATACCTGAATGGTCTAGCGGTTTTCCCTACTTTCTTCAATTTAAGTCTGAATTTGGCAATAAGGAGTTCATGATCTGAGCTACAGTCAGCTCCTGGTCTTGTTTTTGTTGACTATATAGAGCTTCTCCATCTTTTGCTGCAGAGAATATAATCAATCTGATTTCAGTGTTGACCATCTGGTGATGTCCACACTGAGCTGGATGAAACACAACCTGGAATTAAGATTGCTGGAAGAGATAATGACAGTCTCACACATGCAGATGATACCATTCTAATGGCAGAAAGTGAAGAGGAACTAAAGGGCCTCTTGATGAAGGTGAAAGAGGAAAGTGAAAAAGCTTGCTTAAAACTCAATATGCAAAATACAAAAATCATGGCATCTAGTCTCATCACTTCATGTCAAATAGATTGGGAAAATATGACAGATTTTATTTTCTTGGGCTCCAAAATCACTGCAGATGGTGACTGCAGCCATGAAATTAAAAGATGCTTGCTTTTTGGAAGAAAGCTATGGAAAAACTAGAGAGCATATTAAAAAGCAGAGATATTATTTTGCCAACAAAGGTCCATATAGTCAAATCTATGTTTTTTCCAGTAGTCCCATATGGATATGACAGTTGGACCATGTAGAAGGCTGACAGCTAATGAACTGGTGCTTTCTAATCGTGGTGTTGGAGTAGACTCTTGAGAGTCCCTTGGACATCAAGGAGACCAAACATGTCAACGCTAAAGGAAGTCAACCCTGAATACTCATTGGAAGAACTGATGCTGAAGCTGAAGCTCCAATACTTTGGACAGCTGATGTGAAGAACTGACTTATTGGAAAAGACCCAATCCAGGGAAAGACTGAAGTCAAAAGGAGATGAGGGTGGCAATGGATGAGATAGTTAGATAGCATCACCAATTCAATGGACATGAATTTGAGCAAACTCTGGGTGATAGCGAGGGCAGGAAAGCCTGGTGTATTGCAATCCATGGAGTCACCAAGAGTTGGACAATACTTACATGACTGAACAACAATAACAAGGCAGGGGGCATCAAGAAGAGCAGAGTAAAGCCATTTTTAAAATGAGCTCTCCATAGAATGATGTCAGTGAGGAAACTGAATTTCCATCTGGAATTTTAAAAAGAGGTGTAAGAAATGAGATCTGTTGGCTCATCTCAGAATATGAAAAGGAAAATAAAGTATCTTTTCTGTAAGTAATTAAGAGGAAAGGACCTAATATTGGTATTTGGTAATTCTGTAATTGTGTATCAATTACATTCATTGTGAATCTACACCAGATCAATGAGCTGACATTGAGGTATCACTATCTCTCAGCTCTGTAATCCTCACATAATTAGATTTCTGAGGAAATCCTTCCAGGCAAAAGGCCTATTTTCAAAGAGAGTTGTGCATTATGCATCATACAATGGAAAAGAAACAGCAAGAGATTGGTTATGACTCATTTGACTAATAACTAGTTATACCTTCACCTTTTTTGAGTCTTACCTTCACCATTTGTGATGCCAGGAGTTAAAATAAATGACCTGCAGGTTATTCTAACTCTAGTATCCCATGATGTTTAGACATGCCTGTTGTAATTACAGAGAAGTATATTTAGCTTCATAAACAGCAATTATCTAAAAAAATCTCTATTCTTCTACTATTTCAACTCTATTTCCATCTTTTCTACTTTCATAGTTTTGGGGAATATTGTATTGGAATTAAGTCTTTAGAATCTCAAATGTTCCCAGATGAGCATTTGAACTTTTAAAATAACTTCTTTCAAAGCATTGTTCATTATGAAAAACATTAACCTGAATACCACTGCACATACTGAGAAAGACTTGGAACTAGCTATTTTTTTAAATAAAAGTTTTCTAAGAAGCCAGAGCTATGAACCTCATGGCCTATAATGGAGACAAGAAAAAAAACAATGGAAATCATACACACTTTAAGGAGAAAAATCTGTTTATTCTTCAATAGTTCCCTGACTTCTGTTCACTTAGAAACAATGAAAAACTCTAAGTAGACACTGCTGTATTAGATTTGAGAAAGTCTTATAAGTATTCCACATGATAAGGCTCCCAACTGCCGACATAGGAAGACATATTTCTAGAGATTTTTTTTTCTTCTTTCAAGTTCCCATATCCACATGAACAAAAGTGATCACTTTTCTAACCACTTTAGAGATAGACACTATCTTGAAATCTAGAGAATATGTACAAATTTCATCTGAATTTTATTCATTGTATCTGTACCAAAGATACCCAGGAAAGAGGTAGTCAGTATATCTACACAAAACACATTTGGTAAGGGTAATAAAGTTATAGAAAGCTAATGCTATATTTTTTGAAAACTCCTTTTCAATAATTATGCTTCTATATCAGTAATGCCTTGCGTGTTCCAAAAATAATAAGAAATATCAAGTTAGGGAGTGTGTCCATACAGGTCACATGGCCACACTTCCTCTATGAATGGTTAACTTCACTCCTTCCATTAAGTTGGTGAGAATGCCCTGGGCATATCCATGGCCTTGACCAGTATACATGCCTGCATTTTTCCTTGTTATTGTTTTCTCTATTTGACCTTTGTAAAGTCCTATCATCTTGCTACTGATTTTATATTTTTATCTAGTCATGTCCATGACCTGACAACCCCCTTGATACATGGCAGAGAAAGAAAAATAAAACATATGAATTAGTATAAGATATTCAAGATACAGTGAAATTTGTGGAGCTCATAGCACCTCTGAAACGATCAAACATTTCATCAAGGGCCAAAAAGGTGATCTGTGGAGAGGGAACAGTAGACATATACTTTTGTCTACCAAACACAGTAATCTTTACCAAACAAAAGGGAACAGAGGGATACAAAATCTCTAGAGAAAGTCTATAAAAAGAACTGGTAAGTCTTTAGCATAGGCTTGAAATTAAGATGCTCTTTATGGTGAACTTCAGACTACTAAGCACATATTATGACCCTAAAAGTGTGTCATAATGAACAGAGCTTTGACCTTGTTCAGGAGGTCTAGAACCTAATTCCAAGCAAAGGCTTCAGCTTCCTCATCTGCAAAAGAAGGATAACAAGAGGAGCACACATTTACTGGTCCCATACTACCTGCTCGCTCTCCTACATGTCATGTCATTTCCAGTAACTCTAAAATCAGCACTAGAGGCATGTTATTACCCTTATTATACAAATGAGGAAACTAAGGTTCAGAGATGTTTAAATCTTCAACTTAAGAGGCAGAACAGGGTTCAGAACTGGCTCTATCTGAAACCAAATTCGTGCTCTTTCACTACAACTTGTAGTTTTTACAGCATCTTAAGAGATCTTAACAGATATCATATGTGAAAACAGATTATACATTTCAAAGTGCTACACAAACAGAGTTTAATAACATTAGCCCTTTTGATGTCCAGGCATGGAAATTCAGGATTGGGTGCTTCTTTTTAGTGAGTTCTATCTCCCCATTAAATGATTAGCTTGCAAGGAAGCTTGCATCTGAATTTCTATTTCTTTGTACAGTGCACCTCACAGAACGAGAGCTCAATTACCATTAATAACTAATCATGCAATGTTATTTCTACAGTTTCACATGTAACCTCAGGATCCATTCTACTCAATTAAAAACATCCAGTATAAGTTCTATATGGAATACATTCCTTGTAAAATATGAAAACTTGGAAGAACATGTAGAGTATTTTTGCTAAAATACCAAGATTTTATCTTTATTCATTATTTTTTTATATGATTTATTATTAGAGCTCAAATTTCCTTCTGCAGGACTGTAATGAAATATGAGGCCAAGTGACTATTTAAAAAGAAGAAAATTAAGTCATTGAGCTACTTTCCTGATCTGCTATATATTAACAGATATTTTACAGATAAAAGATTGTTAACTTATTGTCATTATCTACATCTAACTTACTATAGAGCCAATATGACTTTGCTCTTCCAAAAATACAGCATTTAAGTTAATACATTTTCATTTAAAGAGCGGGAGGAGAAGGGGACGACAGAGGATGAGATGGCTGGATGGCATCACCGACTCGATGGACGTGAGTTTGAGTGAACTCCGGGAGTTGGTGATGGATAGGCAGGCCTGGTGTGCTGCAATTCATGGGGTCGCAAAGAGTCGGACATGACTGAGTGACTGAACTGAACTGAACTAAACTGAATTCTAAAAGGAAAAAAGACTAAAAGTATACCCATATTCTTAGCATATCACCTTAAGGAATTATTTTCAATACTATCTCCAAAGGTAAAAATGACTAAACAGGATTAAGATGAAAATTACAAAATTATTAAAGTTTAAGTCTGAGACCAAAGAGCTACATGTTATCTAACTATTGCAAGAGGGAGAAGGGAAAACAGGATCAAAGAAAAGGCATCATGTACAGAGGGAAGATGGGACTTTAGGGACAGGGAAAATAACAGAGTGAAAAAGAGGAATGAATTTTGGTTTAGACAGTCAAGCTCTTTAATATGATTTTTACACTGCTTCATCTCAAAGAACTTATGATTCAGTTCAGTCATTCAATCGTGTCTAGCTCTTTGTGACCCCAAGACTGCAGCATGCCAAGCTTCATCACCAACTTCTGGAGTTTGCTCAGACTCATGTCCATCGAGTCAGTGATGCCATCCAACCATCTCATTCTCTGTTGTCTTTGGTTTGAAAAGCTTACAAATCTCTGTAGATGTAACCTTAGAAACACATTGGAATGAACCAGGTAAATATCAAAACCCTGATAATTTAATTGTAAAACTGGAGGAAACATTAACATAAGGTCTCATGTATACTGTAGCCCACTTTTTTTCAGAATATTAAACTCAGAAATCATTCCTTTTCTCAAAAAAAAAAAAAAAAAAAAAAAGAGAGTATAACCTGTAACCTGGTAGGTCTATCTGAAAAGCACAGAGAAATGATTACTTTCTAGGGCAGACATAGCCTTTTGCTAAAATTACACTGAACAAGAGAAAATTCTTCAACTTCTAACATCTCAAATACCTATAAAAAGAAAATTAGGTAAAATAGTAGGTAGGAATATAGTTGAGAAACCTCAAAAAGGGACTGTATACAATCTGCAATGGCTCTTTCAACCTAAACTCTATCAAGGTGGAACTCAGAATTACTTTCTTGAGATGACATCAAACCAACACATTAAAATGTGATACAATCAGAGCCATGACAGAAATATTCGCTAGACTTGATGCATTTAAGGATATAATCAATTCCTTAGCAAAGAGGGGTTGAAAATATTATCCAAATCATGGTAACTATTCAATAAAATTCTAATCAATCTATCTAATGTAACAAATAAGTTAAATAACAAAGCATGAATTAGTCACACCATAAGTTTAGTCATCAAGTAAGTCAGTTGTAAGGTGTAACATATTTAAATTAAAATAATCCTTCCAAAGCTGCTGTGTGTACAAGCCCATAATTTTTGCATACACTGTGAGTTACATAAATACAGCCTCAATCACTTTTCAAAGATTTTAAGTAGGATTTGCACTTTCTATTTTTCAGATCATATGAAAATATTTTGAACCTAAAGGCTTTTTTTTAAACTTGGTATGAAGGGTGAGAGTTGCATGTCTAACTGATGGGTCAGTATATATCATTTTAAGCTGACAGTTAAATATTCACAAATCTTTCTTCTAAACAAGTCAACAGAAAATTGTAACCAAATCAAAGTAGCAAACTTTCTATAAAATTTTTATTTTACTTTTGTCATTATCATAATAAGTGAAAGCATGACTAGAAATTTTGAAATTCACCACTAGAAGGTGAATTTTATGAGGACTGAAAGCATAAGTTAAAAAGTAAAAAAGAAACTCCAGGCAAAGGATTTGCTATTGTTCTCACATGATTCTCCCACCTCATCCACAATATATCCCCTCACAACACAATTGCTCAGCAATCAAATGTGAAGGAAAGAGAAAATAACTCATTTTTAAGTAAAATACCCAATGAGCAGATAATTACCTAAAAGACAGCTTTACTTTCTCCTATTCTATGGGTCAAATTGCTTAAAAAAAAAAAAAAAAAAAGAAAGAAAGCATATCTGTGAAAACAGGAGATTGTAGGAAAGCACCAAGAGACTTTGAGAAGATAAATACTTTTCTGGGCTCTGTTGCCTTTAGACACTAAACTTATGTTCCTTCTGGCTTTGACTTTCATGATGACTGAAGATTCTGTTGTGTTCATTTGCTTGTTTGCTTGCTTATTTATTTTGGCTCTGGTTTGTTAGCTTATTGACCTTTTCCTTTGTTTTTACCATGCTAGGAACTAATATCTGATTTTAAAGAACAACTAAAACACAGGGAGAGCAGTATCAGCAAAAATAAAAAAATAAAAATAATAATAATGGTAGCATAGGAATTTCTAGAGCTTGTCCCTTCCCAGGAAACATTAATTTGAACAATTATTCATGTGAAAAAAAATTTTTATGAGTCAAGAATTTCAGCACCTGGATGAAACACAGAAATTAGAAAAGATGCATCAATGAGGTAGGAAACAAAAAATCACATTACTCTCATCACTAGTCCCCAGGCCCAAGCAGGTCAACACACAGAAAGATACACTCTCCCTATGGGAGAAGGAGAATAAAGTGAGCCCAAATGCCAGGCCCACTCCATTGGCCCTGGGTGACTAATTTGCCTTCTGGACTCATGATCTAAGTTTGCCCATGTAGATTCAGTCCCATTATCCATCACTGAAGACTCCAGTGCTAGGCCAATGCATGTGGACTCAAACACCAGGATGACCCCTTGCTGACTCCCCATCTGCTGCCAGGTACCAAACCTGCCCACCCATGTATACCAGCAGCAAACCTACCTGTGGACACCACCAGAGAGCCCACCCAGAATCTCCGGACAGGCTGCCTTTGGTGAAGGGATTTGACTTCCTAAAGCTGGGGAGATATTTGTATTTCAAGTTCATGAAGCTAATAGGTCACTCTAAAATTTCAATTCAAAATAATCTCCTCCAAACACATTATAATAAAACTGTCTAAAATGAAAGACAAGAAAAATTTATCAAGGAAAAAAAAATCCAAGGGAAAAATAAGTTCATACATAAGGCAATCTCCATAAGGCTATCAGTGGATTTCTCAGAATAAATCTTGCAGGCCAGGAGAGTGTAAGATAATGAGATCAAACTGTTGAAAAAAAAAATTCTAAACAAGAATATTTTACCTGGCACAGTTGTCTTTCAGAAATGAAGCAGTTCATCACCATCAGACCTGTTCCACAAGGTGCTGAAAGGGATTCTTCAAGCTAAAAAGAAAGGGCTAATTAGTAACATGAAACAATATGAAAATATAAAACATACTGGTAAAGGCAAGTATCTAATATTCTAACACTGTAATTTAGGATTGTATTAACTAAATCCTGCCTACATGACTCTCACTTCAGCTTTAAGGACATATATAGGCTCAAAATGAAGGGACAGAAAAAGCAAAAGTGAGTAGGAAAAGGTAAATTTATATTATACAAAACAGTTTTAAGTTAAAAACTGTCACAAGAAGCAAATAAAGTGATTATATGAAGTGTTCAATTCATCAAAAGGATATATCAAATGCAAGTAAACAGGCACCCAACATCAAACCATTTAACTATATTAAGCACATCCCAACGGATCTGAAGGGCACATGGACAGTAACACAAAAACAGTACGGTTCTTCAGTATCACACTTTTGGCCATGGATAGATCATCCAGAGAAAAAATCAATAAGGAAACATTGCACTTGAACTATACCTAAGGCCAAGCAGACATAACGGACAGATACAGAACATCCCACCCCAAAACAGAAGAATATAGATTCTTCTCAAGAACATGCAGAACATTCTCCAGTTTAGATATTATGTTGTCACAAAACAAGTCTTAACAAATGTAAAGGATTGAAATAATGTCAACTACCTTTTCTGAACACAATAGTATGAAACTAAATATCAATACCAAAAGGAAAACTTGGAAATTCACAGATGTCTGGAGATTAAACAAAACACTTATAAACAACAGTGCAAAGAAGAAATCAAAATGGAAACTCAAAAGATGTCTTGAAACAGATGGAAAGAGAAACACAGCATACCAGAAATTACAGTATGAGCAAAAATAGTTCTAAGAATGAAGTTCATAGTGATAAATACCTGCACATTAGAATGGAAAATCTCACATAAACAACCCAACATTATAACTCAAGAAGAGATAAATAAAATGGAGACCAGAAAATCAATAGAAAACAACAGTAAAACTAAAATCTGAATTTTTGAAAAGATAACCAAAATCGACAAACCTTTAGCTAGACCAGCCAAGAAAAAAATGAGAACACTGAAATAAATACATCAAAATGAAAGTGGAAACATTACCACTGATGCCACAGAAATATAAAGGATCATAAGAGACTAAACAGTTATAAATGTTCAACAAATTGAATCACCTAGAATAAATAGATAAATTCCTAGAAAAACACAATAAGACAAGACTGACTTACAAAGAAATTGAAAATTTGAACAGACCAATAATGAGTAACGAGATTAAAATAGTAAACAAAACCCAGCCAACTAAAAGAGCAGAGAAACAGATGGCTCACTGGTGAATTCTACCAAACATTTAAAGAACTAACAAATCCTTTCAAACTCTTCTAAAAAGCTGAAGATGAGAACATTTCCAAGCTCATTTTATAAGGCCAGCACTACCCTGATACAGAGAAAGACATTAAAATAAAAGAGGCCAATATCCTTCACAAACATAGATGCAAAAAGTCTCAACAAAATAGTAGCAAAAGACAAGCCACAGAATGGGAGAAAATATTTGCAAACTAAGAGAACAACAAAGGATTAATCTTCAAAATACACAAACAGTTCATGCAGCTCAATAATAAAAAAACTCAACAACCCAATCAGAAAGTGGGTGGGATATCTAAATAGACATTCCTCCAAAGAAGGCATACAAATGGCACACACACACACAAAAACCCACACATGAAAAGATGCTCAACATCATCAATTATTAGAAAAATAAAATCAGAACTACAATGAGGTATCACCTTGTACTTGTCAGAAAGGCCATTATCAAAAAATCTATTAGTGATACACACTGGAGAGGGTAGGGAAAAAAGGAAACCCTCCTACACTGTTGGTTTAATGTAAATTGGTACAACCACTTTGGAGAACAGTATGGAAGTTTCTTAAAAATCTAAAAATATATCTACCATGTGACCCTGCAATCCCACTCCTGATCATATACTCAGAGAAAACCATAACTCAAAACAATACATGTACCCCAGTGTTCATTGCAGAACTATTTACAATAGCTAGGACATTGAAGCAACCTAAATGTCCATCAACAGAGGGATGGATCAAGAAGTTTGGTACACACATATGATGGAATATTTCTCAACCATAAGAAAGAATAGAATAATGCCCTTTGCAGCAACATGGATCGGCCTAGAAATTATCATATTAGTGAAGTAACTCAGACAGAGAAAGACAAATAGTGTATGATATCACTTGTATGTGGAATCTCAAAAAAGAAGGTACAAATGAATTATTTACAAAATGGAAACAGAGTCACAAATGTAAAAATAAACTTAGGGTGACCAGCAGGGAAGTTGTGGGAGGGGGTGTAAGAATAGACTGGGAGACTGGGATTAACAAATACATACTGCTATATATAACATAGATAACTAATAAGGACCTGCTATATAGCATAGGGAACTCTACACAATACTCTACAACGACCTATATGAGAAAATAATCTAAAAGAGTTGATATGTGTATGCATATAACTGATTCACTTTGCTGTATACCTGAATCTAACAAAACACTGTAAAGCAACTATACTCCAATAAGTTAAAAATAGTAGTATCAGCATCAAAAGAGAAACATTGACCAGTAAAACAGAAATGAGAGTCCAGAATGAATGCATATACAGTCAAATAATGTTTGATAAGGGAGTCAAGAATATTCAGTGTGGCAAGGATAATCCCTTCAACAAATGGTGTTGGGAAAACTGAACTGTCACATGCAAAAGAATGAAGCTGGACTTCTTTCTAAAACTAATGATAAAAATTAACACAATATAGATTAAATATTTAAATCTAAGATTCAAAACAATAAATTTCTTAGAAGAAAACATAGACAAAACCTCCTTCACAGTGGTATTGACAATCATTTCTCAGATATGATGCCAAATGTGCAAGCAACAAAAGCAAAAATAAGCTGTGACTATAGCAAACAAAAATCTTCTGCACAGAAAAAGAAACAATCAGTAGAATGAAAAGGAAGCTATAGAATGGGAGAAAATATTTTCAATCCTTCTTTCTAATAAGGATAAATTTTAAAAAAAAGCAAGAAATTCATACAACTCAACAGAAAAAAAGACATAACCTAATTGAAAGATGAACAAGAACCTATTAAATAGACATTTTTCAAAAGAAAATATACAACGGCCAGAAAACACATGAAAAGATTATCAAAATCGCTAATCATCAGGGAAATACAAACCAAACCCACAATAAGAAATCACCTTACACTTGTTAGAATGGTTACTATCAAAAAGAAAAAGAAAAAAGGAGTAGTGAGGATGTGAGAAGAAGGAACTTTTGTGCACTGCTGGTGGAAATGTAAAATGGTACTATTATAAAAACAGTATGGAGGTTCCTCAGAAAATTAAAAACAAAAAAACAAACTACTATAAATCCAGAAATCCCACTTCCAGGTATATAGTCAAAGGAAAGGAAATCATTATCTTGAAGAGATTATTTGCATTTTAATATCCATTGCAGCAGTCATCTATGATAGCCAAGAAATGGAAATAACCTAAGGATTCAAGGAAGCATGAATAAAGAAAATATGGCATATGCATCTGCTGGAATATTATTTAGCTATAAAAAAGAGGAAAATCCTGCCATTATACAACATAGACTGACTGTAAGAGCATTATGCTACATGAAATAAGACAACCAGTGGAAGGAAAATACTGTATGGTCTCATTTATATGTGGTATCTGAAAAAGTCACATTCACAGAAACAGAGTACAATGGTGATTGCCAGAGATGAGGGTAAGGAAAAATAGGAGATGTTGGTCAAGAGTACAAACTTCCAATTATAAGATAAATAAGTTCTGGGGATCTAGTTTATATCATGGTGACTCCAATGAACAATATTGCATTATATACTTGAAATCTGTTAAGAGATCATAAATATTACCATAAAAAATTTAAAAAGGCAGTTAGGTGAAGGGCTGGGTATATTAACTAACATTATTATGGCACTCATTTGATACATGTGTATGTCAAATTATCACACTGTACAGCTTAAACATACATATATGTCAATAATATTAACATTGCAATAAAGTTAGAAAAAAATAGAGCAGATATCTTATCATAGCATATATTTTGCCATAGGAGGAAGTTGGTAACAACATTAAATCCTCATGAACCAAAATTAATATGTTGAGATTTATTTTTTTTAATTTTTATTTTATTAAATTTTTATTTTAACTTTAGTTTACTTTACATTACTGTATTGGTTTTGCCAAACATTGACATGAATTCACCATGAGTGTACATGCGTTCCCAAACATGAATCCCCTCCCACCTCCCACCCCATACCATCTCTCTGGGTCCTCTCCTTGCACCAGTCCCAAGCATCCTGCATCCTGCATTGGACGTTGACTGGTGATTCGTTTCTTACATGATGGTATACATGTTACAATGTCATTCTCCCATCTCATCCCACCCTCTCCCTCTCTCTCTCCCCCAGAGTCCAAAAGTTCACTCTATGGATCTGAGTCTCCTTTGTTGTCTCGCATACAGGGTCATCATCCCCATCTTTCTAAATTCCGTATATATGCGTTAGTATACTGTAT
>SJYQ01001833.1:411211-421835 GCA_006410935.1 Redunca redunca | reverse complement strand
TCTTTGCATGTGTTTGTTAGCCATCCGTATGTCTTCTTTGGAGAAATGTCTATTTAGGTCTTTGGCCCATTTTTTGATTGGGTCATTTATTTTTCTGGAATGGAGCTGCATAAGTTGCTTGTATATTTTTGAGATTAGTTGTTTGTCAGTTGCTTCATTTGCTATTATTTTCTCCCAATTAGAAGGCTGTCTTTTCACTTTGCTTATATTTTCCTTTGTTGCACATAAGCTTTTAATTTTGATTAGATCCCATTTGTTTTTTTTTGCTTTAATTTCCAGAATTCTGGGGGGTGGATCATAGAGGATCCTGCTGTGATTTATGTCAGAGAGTGTTTTGCCTATGTTCTCCTCTAGGAGTTCTATAGTTTCTGGTCTTACATTTAGATCTTTAATCCATTTTGAGTTTATTTTTGTGTGTGGTGTTAGAAAGTGATCTAGTTTCATTCTTTTACAAGTTGTTGACCAATTTTCCCAGCACCACTTGTTAAAGAGATTGTCTTTACTCCATTGTATATAATATGTTGAGATTTAAAAAACAAGAAATTAAGCTACAATAACATTTTCACTGTGAGCCAATTCTATTCCTACAGCAGACAGACTTAAGATGGACCCATGATCTCTGTCTTCAGGTGTTATATTCTTATAAATTCCCTCCGCTTGAGAGTTAGCAAGATGTATATCTTGTTTATACCCAAAAAGAATATAGCAGAAGTAATAGGCTTTTATGTCTATAATTATGTTACATTATTTAAAACTCAATTATTCTAGCCAAATTTTCCCTTTGCTAGCTTAGAAAAAGTAAGCTTCCATGAAACTTAAAATTATAAGAAACTGAATGCTGTCAACAAAAATGCTAGAGGACATGGAGAACAAGATGGCAGAGGAGTAGGTCGATGTCAAATGCATCTCTCTCCATGGATGCATCAGGAATACACCATCAGACACAGAAGTGCATGCAGAACACCAGCTGAGAGCAGACAGGAGTACCTGACCAGCGGAAAAGAATACATAGAACCGCACAAAACTTCGTAGGATGAACAGACTAGGGGGAAAACAGGAGTGTTAGTAGGACTGGACCCACCCTCAGTGGGTGGGGGAACTGAAGCAGGGGTTCGACCCCCACATCAGGGCAATTGTCTGAGTCAGAGGAGGAATATTTAAGGCTGAGAGTGGAACAGCTGATCTGTGGCAGCCTAAATGGAATGAGAATCAGACAGTCCTTGCTGCAGCCATAAATACCCTGGACAGGGATGCAGGTCCCCTGGAAGGCACAGTGGCTGGGAGCTGAAGTTTAGGGATTGTGTAGCAATCTGAGGGTAAGGGCTGCTGTTGACTGTGGAGAGACAGATTGAGGGGATGTGAGGGAGGAGATTCTGGTGGGAAATGCCTTTGGAGGAAAGCTGGGCAGCCAAGGAAGTAAGGCCATACTGCTGAGTCATGCGTAGGGGGTGGAGCCATCACAACCTCTCTCTCTCCACACACCAGCATCAGCAGCTGAACAATAGAGAGGCTGGCCCATCAAATGCCTGACACACTGAACTGCAGAGCAGGACCCACTCAGGGTGCTCCTTTAAGTGACTGATGTGCCGAACAACAGAGAAAGACCTCAGGCAAAGGAGCTCTCTAAGTGCCTGAATGGGAGGAGCTATGGAGAAAGACTGGCCAAACAGGCCTGCTGATCGCCAACTACAAGAGGCTCAAAAAAAGACTCTGATAGGGCCATAACTCCTGCAGTGGAGGCAGTCTGTGTCCCTGCACATTTGGCACCACCAGGATCCCCACAAGCCAAGCAGCTGCACCACCTACACACTCAGCTCTCACTGGGGTAGAGCTGACACAGGCAAGAAAAGCCTTACATCTATGTGTGCAGGATTGCTTTGGTTGTGTCCAGACTCTGCGACCCTGTAGACTGTGGCCTGCCAGGCTTCTTTGTCAGGGAGAGGGGTTCTCCAGGCAAGAATACTAGAGCATATTGGCTAATACTGGTTGCCATACCCTTCTAGAGCACTATATTTCCTGCTGCCCTAGCCAACAACTCCTCTGAGTACCTGGTGCTGCCAGAACCCCTGCAACCCAAGCAGCTGCACCACCTCCACACCTGGCCCTCACAGGGGCAAACCCAAGTCCTCCAGGGCAGCCTCAGGAGCAAACCCCAGTAGACAGCCCACGTGTAGAGGTGGAAATAAAAACACAGTTGAAACCCAGGGGCAGTGTGGCTAAGGAAGAAGACCCAAAACCTTCCACCAGCTGTACAAGCTGCAGATTAAATCCACACAATCAACTAGGCAGACACTGTGTCTATGGAATATATAAAAGGTCATTGAGAACTGCCAAAAAAGAAAATGCACTATTTCTGATAGCTGTGGACTTTTAGAGGCAAGAGTACACAGGAATAGGACCAGATTAGAATCTGAGCTGCCCCCACAGCAGGTCCAGAGATCAGCAGTGTTGGAGGGCATCCTAGGGAGGTGAGGTGGAGTATGACTCCCAGCGAGGGAAAAGATCCTGACAGCAGTGACTCAAGAAAAACATTTATTATTCTTATGTTTTGAATTATTCTCTAGATTCTTTACCCCCCTCTGTTGTAGCTATCAATTTTATTGGCACTGTGAAATCTAATAAAGTTTTGAGCTTTTTTTTTCTCAGTCATATTTTTTATTGTTGTTATAAAACCTCAGCCTGTACATTGGCCTTTTGCAGTTCTGAGTTTTCCTTTTCTCAATTTTTTCTTTTTCTAATTTTAATTTTTTAACCTATTATTATTTCTTCTACATTTATCCCTTTGTGTGCCTTTCATACCATTCTTTTCCCCTTGCAGTTAATCTTTAATGTATATAAATCTTCATCTACCTCCATTTAACTTTGCATACCCATTCTTTCTTTTTTTCTTTATTTCCTTTCCTCTCAACATATTTGTTAGTCTTATTTTCATGCTTTCTTCCTCACCTGGCACCTCAGTTCAGTTCAGTTCAGTTCAGTTGCTCAGTCGTGTCCAGCTCTTTGTGACACCATGAACCGCAGCATGCCAGGCCTCCCTGTCTATCACCAACTCCCAGGCTCCACCCACACCCATGTCCATTGAGTCGGTGATGCCATCCAACCATCTCATCCTCTGTTGTCCCCTTCTCCTCCTGCCCTCAATCTTTCCCAGCATCAAGGTCTTTTTCAAGAGTCAGCTCTTTGCATCAGGTGGCCAAAGTATTGGAGTTTCAGCTTCAACTTGGCACCTAGCTTTGGTTTTGTTTTCCAGTTTGTGCTTTAGTTAGCTTTGTTTTAACTTTTGATTTCCTTTGTTCACCAAGTCAATCTACTGTAATTTATTTTTGTTGGACTGTTTTGAATTTGCTCATGGGTGTATATGTATATGTGTATATTCCATTATTTTAATATTATTTGCCTTATTTTGTAACTTCCATTTGTCTGGGGTTCATCTTTGGTTTCTTGTTTTTCAATATTTCTTTTAATCTCACTTAATGCCATAACAAATCACTAGCAGATCTCTCCTGACAAGAGATCAAACACTAGGCCTTTGGAGTGGGGGCACTGACTCCAAGAATTTAGACTACCAGAGAACTAACCCTAGGGAGTATCAAATAGTGAGAACTCACACAAAGTTGTGAATACAAGGTCTTGAATGCAGGATGTGGCATCACCCCACCACCAGAAGCACCCTGTGCAGGATGCCTAATCCAAACAACAACAACAAAAATACAAACCCAATCATCAGCAGGCAGAATTACCACCTCACTCAGCCTTTTCTATCAGAGGAAGTACAAACAAAAAAAAACTCAGCACAAATCTAACCCCATAGGAAGTTTACACAAACCATTGCACCAACCTTAGGAGGGCAGAAACCAAATGGAAGAATGATTTCAACTTTGAAGTCTGGGAAAAGGAGACCTCAAACATAAGTTAAAAAAGTAATGAAAAGGCAGAGAAGTACTACACAAATGAAGGAACAAACTAGAAACACAGAAGTCCAAAGAAATGAAGAGGAAATAGGCAAACTACCTGAAAAAGAATTCAGAATAATGATAGTAAAGATGATCAAAAACCTTGAAAACAAAATGGAGAAAATGCAAGAACTAATTAACAAAGATCTAGAAGAACGAAAGAATAAACATACAGAGACAAACAACACAATTACTAAAATTAAAAATACTCTGGAAGGAATCAATAGCAGAATATCTGAAGCTGAAGAATGAATCAGTAAGCTGGAAGATAAAATAGTGGGAATAACTTCTGAAGAGCAAAATAAAGTAAAAAGAATGAAAAGAACTCAGGATAGTCTCAGAGACCTCTGGAACAATGCAAACACACCAACATTCGAATTATAGGGGTCCCAGAAGAAGAAAAGAAAAAGACAAGATATGAGAAAATTTTTGAATAGATTATAGTTGAAAATTTCTCCAACATGGAAAAAGAAATAGTCAAACAGGTAATCAAACCAACAAAGACTAAACACAAAGAAAGAATATTAAAAGCAGCAAGGGAGAAGCAACAAGTAACATACAAGGAAAACCCCATATGCTCAACAGCTGATCTTTCAGCAGAAACTCTGAAGGCCAGAAGGAAATGGTAAGATATATTTAAAGTACTCAAAGGGAAAAATCTCCAACCAAGATTATTGTACCTGGCAAGGATCTCATTAAAAATGATGGAGAAATAAAAAGTTTTTCAGACAAGCAAAAGTTAAGAGCATTCAGTACTATCAAATCAGCTTTACAACAAATGTGAAAGAGATTTATATAGTCAAGAAATACAAGAAATGGAAAAGATCTATGAAATCAACCCCAAACCAATTAAGAAAATGGCCACAGGGACATATATATCAATAATTACTTTAAATGTAAATGGATTAAATGCTCCAACCAAAAGACACAGACTGGCTGAATGGATACAAAAACAAGACCCATATATATGCTGTGTACAAGAAACCCATTTCAGACCTAAGGAGACTGAAAGTGGGAGGATGGAAAAATGTATTCCATCCTAATGGGAAGCAAAAGAAAGCTGGAGTGGCAATCCTCATATCAGACAAAGTAGACCTTTAACGTAAAGAAGATTACAATAAAAAAAGAAGGACACTACATAATGATCAAGGGATCAATCCAAAAAGAAGGCATAACAATTATAAATATCTATGCACCCAACATAGGAGCACCTCAATACATAAGGCAAACACCAACAGACATAAAAGGAGAAACTGATAGTAGCACAATAATAGTAGGAGACTTTAACACCCCACTCACACCAGTGACAGATCATCAAAACAGAAAATTAATAAGGAAATACAAGTCTTAAATGATAAATTAGATGAGATGAATCTCACTGATATCTTCAGGACATTCCATCCAAATGCAGAAGAATACACCTTCTTCTCAAATGCACATGGAACATTCTCCAGGATAGACCACACCTTGGGTCAAAATCAAACCTCAGTAAATTTAAAAAAACTGAAATCATGTCAAGCATCTTCTCCAACCACAACACTAAGAGACTAGATATCAATTAAAAGAAAAAAAACACTGTAAGAAACACAAACACATGGAGTTTAAACAACATGTTTCTAAATAAACAACAGGTTACTGAAGAAATCAAAAGAGAAATCAAAAATTTCTAGAAACAAATGACAATGAAAACACGACAGCTCAAAACCTATGGGATGCAACCAAAGCAGTCCTAAGAGGGAAGTTTATAGCAATACAATCCTACCTAAGAAACAAGGAAAACATCGAACAGACAACCTAACTTTACACCTAAAACAACTAGAAAAAGAAGAAGAAAAGAATCCCATGATTAGTAGAATGAAAGAAATCATAAAGATCCAAGCAAGCTCAACATCACTCATTATCAGAGAAATGCAAATCAAAACCACAATGAGGTACCATTTCACACCAGTCAGAATGGCAGCAATCCAAAAGTCTACAAGCAATAAATGCTGGAGAGGGTGTGGAGAAAAGGGAACCCTCTTACACTGTTGGTGGGAATGTAAACTAGTACAGCCACTATGGAGAACGGTGTGGAGATTCCTTAAAAAATTGCAAATACACTGCTGGGCATACACACCGAAGAAACCAGAATTGAAAGAGACACATGTACCCCAATGTTCATCGCAGCACTGTTTATAATAGCCAAGACATGGAAACAACCTAGATGTCCATCAGCAGATGAATGGATAAGAAAGCAGTGGTACATATACACAATGGAGTATTACTCAGCCATTAAAAAGAATACATTTGAATCAGTTCTAATGAGGTGGATGAAACTGGAGCCGATTATACGAGTGAAGTAAGCCAGAAAGAAAAACACCAATACAGTATACTAACACATGTATATGGAATTTAGAAAGATGGTAATGATAACCCTCTATGCGAGACAGCAAAAGAGACACAGATGTATAGAATGGACTTTTAGACTCTGTGGGAGAGGGAGAGAATGGGATGGTTTGGGAGAATGGCATTGAAACATGTATACTATCATGTAAGAAACGAATGGCCAGTCTATCTTCAATACAGGATACAGGATGCTTGGGGCTGGTGCATGGAGATGATCCAGAGAGATGATATGGGGTGGGAGGTGGGAGGAGGGTTCAGGATTGGAAACTCATGTACACCCGTGGCAGATTCATGTCAATGTATGGCAAAATCAATACAGTATTGTGAAGCAAAATAGAGTAAAAATAAAAATAAAAAAAAAGATCCAAGCAGAAATAAATGAAAAAGAATGAAAGAAACAATAGTAAAGATTAATAAAACTAAAAGCTGGTTCTTTGAGAAGATAAACAAAACTTACATACCTTTAGTCAGACTCATCAAGAGAAAAAGAGAGAAGAATCAAATCAACAAAATTAGAAATGAAAAAAGAGAGATTACAACAGAAAATGTAGAAATACAAAGGATTATAAGAGACTATTAGGTACAACTATATCACAATAAAATGGATAACTTGGACAAAATGGACAGGTTCTTAGAAAAGTTCAATCTTCCAGGACTGACCCAAGAAGAAATAGAAACTATGAACAACCCAATTACAAGCACTAAAATTGAAGCTTTCATTAAAAATCTCAAAAAACAAAAGCCCAAGATAAGATGGCTTCACAGGAGAATTCTATCAAACATTTAGAGAAAATCTAATGCCCATCTTTCTAAAACTCTTTCAAAAAAGTGCAAAGGAAGGACCACTTCCAAACTCATTCTAAAAAGCCACCATCACCCCAATACCAAAATCCAGAGAAAGACAACACAAAAAAAGTAAAAAAAGTAAAAAGGCCAATATCACTGATCAGAAAATTCCTCAACAAAATTTTAGAACATAGAATTCAGCAACACATCAAAAAGGTCGTACACTATGATCAAGTTGGGTTTATTCCAGGAATGCAAGGATTCTTCAATATTTACAAATCAATGTGATATACCATATTAACAAATTGAAATATAAAAACCATATGATAATGTCAATAGATGCAGAAAAAAAACCTTTGACAAAATTCATCACCCATTTATGATTAAAACTCTTCAAAAAATGGGCATAGAAGGAACCTATCTCAATATAGTAAAGGCCATATAAGATAAGCATACAGCAAACATTATTCTCAGTGGTGAAAATCTGAAAGCATTCTCCCTAAGATCAGGAACAAGACAAGGGTGTCCAATTTCACCACTATTATTCAACATAGTTCTGGAAGTCCTGGCTATAGCAATCAGAGAAAAAAAATGAATAAAGTGAATCCAGATTGGGAAAGAAGTAAAGTTCTCACTGTAGATGACCTGATACTGTATATAGAAAACCTTTAAAATAGTATCAGAAAATTACTGGAGCTAATCAATAAATTTAGCAAAATTTCAGAATACAAAATTAATACACAGAGATCACCTGCATTTCTATATACTAACAATGAAAAAGGAAATCAAGGAATCAATCAGATTTTACAGAACTAGAACAAAAAAATTTCAAAATTCATATAGAAACACAAAAGAGCCCGAATAGCTAAAGAAGTATCGAGAAAGAAGAATGGAGCTGGAGGAATCAACCTTCCTGACTTCAGATTATATTACAAAGCTACAGATATCAAGACAGTATGGTACTGGCACAAAAACAGAAATATAGACCAATGGAACAAGATAGAAAACCAAGAAACAAACTCATGCACCTGTGGGTACCTTATTTTTGACAAAAGATTCAAGAATATACAATGGGGCAAAGACAGCCTCTTCAGTAAATGGTGATGGAAAAACTGGACAGCTACATGTAAAAGAATGAAAGCAGAACACTTCTTAACACCATACACAAAGATAAACTCAAAATGGATTAAAGACCTAAATGTAAGACCAGAAACTATGAAACTCTTAAGAGGAAAACATAGGCAGAACACTCGATGACATAAATAAAAGCAAGGTCTTCTATGACCCATCTCCTAGAATGGGAATAAAAACAAAGGTAAACAAATGGGACCTGATTAAACTTAAAAGCTTTTGCATAGCAAAGGAAACTATTAACAAGGTGAAAAGACAACCATCAGAACTGGAGAAAACAATAGCAAATGAAACAAGTGACAAAGGATTAATTTCCAAAATATACAAGTAGCTCATCCTACTCAATACCAGGAAAACAAACAACCCAATCAAAAAGTGGGGAAAAGACCTAAACAGACAGTTCTCCAAAGAAGGCATAAAGATGGCTAACAAACACATGAAAAGATGCTCAGCATTGCTCATTATTAGAGAAATGCAAATCAAAACCACAATGAGACATCACCTCACACCAGTCAGAATGGACTTCATCAAAAAATCTACAAACAATACATGCTGGAAAGGGTGTGGAGAAAAGGAAACACTCTTGCCCTGTTGGTGGGAATGTAAATTGATATAGCCCTATGGAAGACGGTATGGAGATTCCTTAAAAATCTAGGAATAAAACCACTATATGACCCAGTAATCCCACTCCTTGGCATATACCTTGAGGAAACTAAAATTGAAAGAGACACATGTATCCCATTGTTCACTGCAGCACTATTTACAATAGCTAGAACATGGAAGCAACCTAGATGTCCATGAACAGATGAATGGATAAAGAAGCTGTGGTACACATTCACAATGTAATATTACTCAGCCATGAAAAGGAATGCATTTGAATCAGTTCTAATGAGGTGGATGAACCAAGAATCTATTATACAGAGTGAAATGAGTCAAAAAGAGAAAGATAAATACAGTATTCTAACACATATATACGGAATCTAGAAGAATGGTATTGAAGAATTTATTTCCACCGCAGCAATGGAGAAACAGACATAGAGAACAAATGTATGGACATGGGGAGAGGGGAGGAGAATGTGAGATGCATGGAAAGAGTAACATGGAAACTTACATTACCATATGTAAAATATGTAGCCAACAGGAATTTGCTGTATTGCTTAGGAAACTCAAACAGGGGCTCTGTATCAACCTAGAGGGGTGGAAGTGAAGGGAGATGGGAGGGAGGTTCAAAAGGGAGGGGATATATCTATACCTATGGCTGATTCATGCTGAGGTTTTGACAGAAAACAACAAAATTCTGTAAAGCAATAATCCTTCAATAAAAAAATTAATTAAAAAAATGCTAGACAGGAAGTAGATATTTCCTAAAGTGAGTCTCCAGCTGAGAACCCAGCCCTGGAAAACACCTTGATTGTGGGCTTTGATACCCTAAGCAGTGAAGTTCTGCCCAGACATTTGACCCACAAAACTTATGAGAAAATAAATGCAAAAAATAACAATAAATAAATGCAGATAATAAATTACTATATACACTAATACAATTCCACAGTTAAAAAGTTGGTTTAAAATATAAATGCCCATAAGAAAAATTATGCCAGGCTAATGATTTTTATGACAGTTTGTCCTTTAGAAGATACTGATAGTGGGATGAGGGCTGGAAACTATTTAGAAAGTATGACAGAACTAGGAGAAACTTGAAGTAATTGCTTGAAATAAGAAAAAAATAATCATTTTTTAAAATGAACAAAATACTTTTTTAAAAACTACTATAATAACTGGACTCAAATTTCCAAAGCTTCGATCAATTCCAACAACCTTGTGAAAATTATCATCCTTCTGTACCAGTGAAACATCATTATTCTCTTAGTCGCTTTTACAGTTTGAGAGTTCTCTTGGACACTTTTATCACCAAATTCTGGTCAGTTTATCTCTATGGACCTGTAACATCTGACCTCTTCTTTTCATATGAATTCCACTCTCTCTGAGTTTTCATCTCTCCTGATCTATATCAACTAGTCTTTAAGCCTCATTTATTGAACAAAAACCTTGGGAATACCTACTACCATGTGGTAGAATAGTCAATAAAATATCATATAAACTGTTGTCAGAGTATCTTCCTAAATGACAGGCCTAATCAGGGAACAGAATCTATCAAAGCCATTTTACTATCAAACAGAGGATGTCTGATTTTGCATTTCAGCTAATTTTCAATCAAGTGATGACAATTAGAATTAGTCTAGAAAAGACAAACATTTAACTTCACTAACTAAGAAAAATTAAAAAAACCTATTTTCATAAAAATAATACAATTTTATTATAAAAATTAACCTTTAAATTCTATATGTTTAACTTTACAATGCAGATACTAA